>VMDO01022793.1:0-32900 GCA_007922755.1 Pedetes capensis | reverse complement strand
GAAAATATTAAGTGATGCAGGAAACATCAAAAGAAGATGGGAAGAATACACAGAGTCATTATACAAGAAAGAATTGGTAGATGACCAACCATTCCAAGAGGTTGCATATGAAGAGGAACCAATGGTGTTGAAGGACGAAGTGGAAGCTGCCTTGAAAGAACTGGCGAAACACAAGGCTCCAGGAATTGATGGGATACCAGTAGAGATATTTCAACAAACAGATGAAGCACTGGAGGTGTTAACATGTTTATGCCAACAGGTTTGGAAAACAGCTACTTGGCTAACTGACTGGAAGAGATCCATATTTGTGCCTATTCCCAAAAAAGGGGATCCAAGTGAATGTGCAAACTATCAGACAATATCATTAATATCATACACCAGCAAAATTCTACTAAAGATCATTCAGAAGCAACTGCAGCCGTATATAGACAGGGAATTACTGGAAAATCAAGCGGGATTCAGAAGAGGGCGGAAAACCAGGGACATCATTGCTGAAGTCAGGTGGATATTCGCTGAAAGAAGAGAATATCAAAAAGTCGTCTGTGTTTTATTGACTATGCAAAAGCATTTGATTGTGTGGATCATAACAAATTATGGATAACACTTCAGAAAATGGGAATACCAGAACACCTAATTGTGCTCATGAGAAATCTGTACATGAACCAGGAGGCAGTTGTTCGAATAGAAGAAGGAAACACTGCGTGGTTTAAAGTTGAGAAAGGTGTGCATCAGGGCAGTATACTTTCACCCTATCTCTTCAATTTATATGCTGAGCAAACAATCCGAGTAGCTGGACTTTATGAGGAAGAACGCAGCATCAGGATTGGAGGAAGACTCATTAACAACCTGCATTATGCAGATGACACAACTCTGCTTGCTGAAAGTGAAGAGGATTTAAAACATTTACTGATGAAGATCAAAGATCATAGCCTTCAGTATGGGTTAGGACTAAACATCAACAAAACAAAAATCCTTATGACCGGGTCAGCACGCAACTTCACAATAAATGGAGAAAAGATTGAGGTTGTGCAAGATTTTGCTTTGCTTGGCTCTATAATCAACACCTGTGGAAGCAGCAGGCAAGAAATCAAAAGATGCATTGCTCTAGGAAAAGCTGTGGCAAAAGATCTCTTTAGAGTATTGAAAAGCAAAGATGTCACATTGAAGACGAAGGCACTTCTGACTCATGCCATGGTATTTTCAGTGGCATCATATGGTTGTGAAAGCTGGACATTGAACAAGAGAGACAGAAAAAGAATTGATGATTTTGAATTGTGGTGCTGGAGACGTCTATTGAATATACCATGGACTGCCAAAAGAACCAACAGATCTGTCCTAGAAGAGGTACAACCAGAGTGCTCCTTGGAAGCAAAAATGGCCAAACTGCATCTTACATATTTCGAACATGTAGTCAGGAGAGAACAATCCCTGGAGAAGGACATCATGTTTGGAAGAGTGGCAGGTCAACGCAAAAGAAGAAAACCCTCCACCAGATGGATTGACACAGTATCTGCAACAATGGGCTTAAACATAAATAAGATGGTTTGCCTGGCACAGAATCGGAAAGTGTTTCGATCTGCTGTACATAGGGTCGCTATGAGTCAGACTCGACTCGACAGCATCTAACAACAACAACAATCTCTGTAGAAAGATAGGAGCCTGCCTTCTTCAACTATAGACCAGAAAACACAGATGGGCTAATCGCATTTACAACTAGTCTCTTAACTTCCTACAATGACTTTGTATTAGCTCACCTCAGTTCTGAAAAGAACCCCCACTTTCATTTCAACAGATCTGAGTTCAGTATCTCTTCCGTATTGCAATACTCCTAAAGAAAAGTCTTCCTTGTCTGCTTAACTTTGGCTTGTGCAGTTGTCTTTTGTTATGGGAAAAATGTTCCCCTTTTTTTTATATCTTTCTTGGGAAGACTTTAAAGGAATAGTGGTGGAATGAAAAGGAAAAAACAATTTGTAAAGTAGACAGATAAGTGAGTTTATAAAGAGTGGGAAAAGAGATGCTCTCAAACAGACCACATGTGTGCATGTGTGATATATATACACACACATGTGGTATAATATGTGTGTGTGTTTGTGTATGTGTTGGTGTTAAGTGTCATCAAGTAGAGTCAGATTCATAATGACTCTATGAACAACAGAATAAAACACATCAATTCTGTGCCAGGCACACAATATTTTTTATGCTTAATCCTATGCTTGTAGGCACTCTGGCAATCCATTTAGTTGAGACTGTTCCTTTTTTACGTTTGCCTGGCACTCTCCCAAGCATGATGTCCTTCTCTATGGACTGGTCCCTCCTCAAAAAACGTCAAAAATATGTAAGACATAGTCAGCCATCCTTGCTTCCAAGGAACACTCTGGTTGCACTTTTAGGACAGATCCGTTGGGTCTTTTCGCAGTGCATGGTATATTCAATATTCATCTCCACTACCATAATTCAAAAGCATCAATTCTTTTCCTATTTCCCTTATTCAGTTTCCAGCTTTCACAGCCATATGATGAGACTGACGATACCACAGCATGAGTCAGGCGCACCTTCCACTTTAATTGTGACATCTTTACTTTCAACACTTTAAAGAGGTATTTTGCAACAGCTTTTCCCAATGCAATGTGTCGTTTGATTTCTTGACTCCTGCTTCTGTGGGTGTTGATCATAGAAACAAGTAAAACAAAACCATGGAAAACCTTAGTCTTTTCTCTATCATGAAGTTGTATACTTACCCAGTTGTAAGGATTTTTTTATTGTTGATGTTGAGGTATAATCCATTCTGAATGCTGTGTTCTTTGATCTTCATCAGTAAATGTTTCAAATCCTCTCCCCTTCCAGCAAGCAGAGTTGGGTCATCTGCATAGTGCTGGTTGTCAATGAGTCTTCCTCCAATCATGATGTTGTGTTCTTCTTCATTAAGTTCAGTTTCTTGGCTTATTTCTTCAGCAAAGACATTGAAGAGGTATGGTGAAAAGATACAGCCCTGACACACACCTTTCTTGACTATAAACCAGGCAGTGATTCCTTGTTCTATCGAAACAACCGCTTCCTGGTCCATGTACAGATTCCTCATGAGGACAATTAAGTGCTCTGGTATTCCTATTCTTTTCAATGTTATCCATAATTTATTATGATCCATAGAGTCATATGCCTTTTCATAGTTGATAAAACATAAATAGACATCTTTCTGGTATTCTCTGTTTTTGGCTAATACCTATCTGACTTCAGGAATGATGTTCCTGGTTCCAAGCCTCTTCTGAATCCAGCTTGATTTCCTGGCAGTTCCCTGTACTGCTGCAGGTACTTCTGAATGATCTTTAACAAAATTTTGTTGGCATGTGATATTAATGATACTACTTGACAATTTCCACATTGAGTTAGATCTGCTTTCTTGGGAATAGGCACAAATATGGATCTCTTCCAGTCAGTTGGCCAGATAGCTTTTTTCCAAATCTCTTGTCATAAACATGTTAGCACCTCCAGTGCTGCATCCATTTGTTGAAACATCTTAATTGGCATTCCATCAATTGCTGGAGCTTTGTGTTTAGCCAATTCTTTCAAGGCAGCTTCCACATCTCCCAGTATCATTAGTTCCTGATGATATACAACCTTTTGAAATGGTTGGTCATCCTCCCATTATTTTTGGTATAATAATTCTTTGTTTTCCTTCCACCTTCTTTTGAGGTTTCCTGAATCGTTTAATATTTTCCCTGTAGAATCATTCACTATTGCCACTGGAGGCTTGAAGATTTTCTTCAATTTTTTTTTTTTTTCCGGTACTGAGGGTTGAACCCAGGGCCTTGTGCTTGCATGCTTTGCAAGTGCTGTACCACTGAGCTGCACCCCCACCCCATTTTTATTTTTACTTTTTGAGATAGGGTCTCTCTAAAGTACACAGATTGCCTCTGGTCTGGAACTTGAGGTCCTCATGCCTCTGACTCCTGAGTTGTGGATAAGATCATCTTTACCACTTACAAACCCAAGTCTCCCAAATTGTATTGACCTTGCAAGACTCTACAGTAGTTTATCTTGAGCCAATTCTAATTTCCTGTTATTATCATTCCACCCCCCTACAGGACCGTGTAATGCACAATGTGGAGGATACTGCTGTTATTAATAATGGCTCTTCTGATTCATCCAAAGACCAATATTAGGAATTTGAGATCTCCAATGTCTATAAGAACCAGAACAGGTAATTTTCATAAGGGTAAATATCTGGATCCACTCTCAGCAAGTCTGATCAAGTTTTCTGAAAATATTTATATTTTAACCAGCTACCTTAAGTTATTTGATTTAGTTGATTGCTGTTAGGTGCTGTTGAGTCCTGTCTGACTCATTAGCAACCCTATGTACTACAGAATGAAACACTCCCTGACACTGTGCCCTGTTAGGCACTATAGTCAGTGATTTTCTGCTATTCATAGAGTTTTCAGTGGATTGCCAGGTCCTTCTTCCTAACCTGCAGTATCTTAGTATTCCTAGGCAGTCTCCCATCCAAGGACTAACCAGGCCATCCCTGCTTAGCTTCCACTATTAGGCAGGATTGGATTCTAGGATGCTATGGCTGCAGACCTTGATTTAGGTAGGAGGATCAAATTTAAAGATATATCAAGGTGAATAAAATATACAAACCTGAGAAAGTTGGAAAGGTGAAAAGTTGAAACATTCACAATGTGAGACTAGGAAAATTGGAGAGAGGATATATATGTGATATTTATTAAATAAGAATAAGTGAAAAAGAGGCAACTGCTTGGCCATGGCATGGCCCTGTGAGCCTCTCATAGAAATTCATTTTCAAACCCTCTTGACTCTCTTGCATAAGACAGAAATTGTGCTTCAATCCTTCTATTCATTTAAAATATAATCTGCTAAAATTGGGGTAGTTTAACACATTAATTATTTATAAATGAAGTTATCCACAGAGACTTCCTAGTCATATATTTGTACTTGTATTAGGCTACATGTTGCTGACATCCCAGAACTTTCATCCTATTTACATTAAGAAAACTGCTAACTAAACACATTGTTTTACCAAGTCCTTCCTCAATCTCTTCTTTAGAAAGTTGGTACTTTTTCTGTAATGCTTCAAATAAAGTAGTATATTCTTTATTTCTCGTAGGAGAGGCAGAGTCAACTCAGAGAAACAAGTGATAAATGAGCTGATAATGTGGTGTTAAGTAATATATATTATTGACTTACTGGTCACTCTCTGAAAGAATAAGGAAAGTAATCACAATAGTACTGGGAATTTTTTTTTCTAAACAGCTTTTTATGGCAAGGCAATTCTAAGATTTAACATCCCCTTGGAGATCTATCATGACCTCCTCTTGAAGAGGCCAGATCTATGGTGCTCCCTCCACATGAACAAGAAATAGCACTTGAAATGGCATTCTCCAAAAGACAACCATGAGATTTGTTTTCTAAATCCTACTGCATGACAACAAAGAATTTACCCTAAAGTCATATATAAAAATTAAGAATGCATTACCACTTCATCCTCAGCAATTATATAATGCCATGGTAGGCTTGTCTCTGTAAGTGGTATTGGCATTATTCTGAGCTTAATTCTAATGAATGACTTCTGGGGACTGTTTGGAACGTAGTGTATTTGTATTTGAAAGTAATAATAATGACTTACATTACATATCAGGTATTTTTCTCCTTTGCTCACTTCTGTGCTATTATACAAAGTAAACACCTATAAAAAACAAACTAAAAGAAAAGTATATAGAAGAGGCAAATCATGTTTTTTGGGACTTTACTTGAAGTGTTATTGGTTACATTCCCTCTTTTAGGTTATGTACATAGGTTCAGCCTAATTGGATATTTTGGACATTGGATTAGGTTTCTAACTACTATTATCCACCCTATACACACACACACACACACACACACACACACACACTCACACATGCACACGCACACACACACACACATACACACACACACATAATGTCCTTTCTCACTCCCAGGACTCCATCTGCCATTCATAATGACTTCCTGCTCATCATTTATTGAGAATTTGAGTAGGATCTATTGGCATAACCATAAAGAATTTCTACATATATAGAAAACAGAGACAGGATATATAAAAATTTTTTCTCAGTGTTTCTCTGTCCCCACCATCCTGAGTAGATAAAATTTTATTAAGTACACTTTGGCTTTGAGTGAGTGAAGTGAGGTGGGATCTATGGGCAAAGAATCAAAATTACAAAGATTTGTGAGTGGATATAATTTGCATATGCATCTTCATTATCTTTTAATTACTGCTGTTCAACACCTTTTTTAAAATTTTTCCTTATTTTAACTCCTTAATGTAGACTATCTCCCATCATTTCTTCTTTAGTATGTGTTGTGTGATTTGTTTACTAATAAGGGGTATCATTCTCAGACCTAATAATGTCTGCTTTGATTAGCTTCTATGTACTAAAAGTGCCATGTACTGATAAATACAGGTTTATATATGCTTAGTCTCATTCAACTTACTTTTTAAAATTTGCCTACTGCCTCACATTTCTCATTAACAATGTGGAATAATTATCACTAAGTAATTCAACTGATATTTTTCATATTTCCAAGAAAGGTTTTCTTAATTTCCATGCTAAGGACCAGTATTAAAACACTAACATTGAGCTGGCGATGAAACTCAATAGTAGAACCCTTGCCTAGCATGCATAATGCCCTGGGTTCAACTCCCAGCACCACAAAAAATAAATTAAATAAACCACCAAAATGATTAATTTTGTTCTTAGATTCCTCCTTTTTTAATTAACTAGATACATATATCTTACTAATATTACTAGAGGCTGTATTCGTTGTCAGTAGTTCTTATGCCCTTGTAATTTTTTTGTTTTTGCATAGTAGTTGAAGGTTGAACCTAGGGCCTTATGCATGCTAGGCAAGGGCTCTACCATTGAGAGGCACCAAATCCCCTTTTTAGTTAATTAATTAGTTAATTAATTTTGAGATAAGATCTTGCTATGCTGCACACACTGCCTCTGGCCTCAATATCTAGATCCTCCTGCCTCAGCCTCCAGAGTCATTGGGATAACAGGCATGTGTCACAGCACCCAGCTATGTTCTTATACTTTAACACAAGCAATTCTTTCATTCAAGAAACATTTACTCAGAATCTATAAAGGACCAAACACTACATGTGCTGAAACCAAATTGTACTTTTTCATGAAAGCTGATTGTATGCATGTCTATACAAGTGTATATTCCTTGACATAACACGAACAGTTTGCAAGGGAGTGTAATGGGACTATTTACACCATGGTAAGGGAGACAAATGTTGGACATCTGGACTTTTGTTTTTCCACACCAGTTGATTTCCAGCACACTTCTTACTAATTTCTGGAATAGCATTCTTGTCCTCAAAGAATTTATTGACATGTAGTTGCAACGAAAACCAAATAAACCTTTAGATTTTCATTCTGAAAGATAATTCTGGTGCTAGTGTGGAAGTGACTAATATAAGGATGAAACTGGAAGTATTATATAAAGTAACTCCTAGATATGCCTGTGGAATTTAGATGAATAGTGGTGGAGATCTAAATTAGGAAAATGACAGTTGAGATGTAAAAGATGGGCAAAGGCTTTCAAGGGTATTGATTTAAAATTAATGTATTGGTGTTCCACTCTCATCCATGAAAGTTTTTCTGCAACTGGAGTTGTTAATTACCTAGACAAAATATATGAAAGAACTACTTTTAGACATTGGATGTTGAAAAGCAAGAAGAGGAATCTAAAGGAGAAGCTCATGTTCTTGTTGAAATAAGAAAACAGTGATGGTGTTTGGTGAGTTTGAGGCAGCTATAATGTATAGACCAGAGTGCCAGAGAAGCAGCAGCTGTAGCAAGGGAGGAAGAGAGGGTTTGGGATACAGAGAAAGAAGGAGAGACAGAAAAACACAGAGAGAGGGGTCTTTTCTGGAGTTTTCCTGAGTCTTTGACAAAGTAATTGTGTATATGTGTGAGATAAAATGCCAGTAAAACTTGGAATTAACTAAATAACTAGCAGAAAACAACAGGGACAGAATTCTCAGTGATCAACAAGGATGATAATAGCTGGAGGGGAGGGACTTACAATTTACTTGTTGGTGGTGTTGTTAGGCATTGGTTAATATCATTCGAAAGCCCACATATCAGTATTCAGATTCAATTAATTTTAGAATACAGACTCTTCTCACTTCATATAAGAAAGTTAAAGGAAATCCTCGAAACAATTTGTAGTTTTCATCAAATTTGGAAAAATTTTAGACATTACTTCTTCAAATACTGTTGTACTTCTTCCACCTTCTCTTCCTAGGTCTCTGTACTTAGGTTAGACCATTTGTCAGTTTTCTTCTCCTAATTGAGGCACTTTTATTATCAGTCTCCTTTTATCCTGTATTTCATTTTTAATTGCTTATATTGCTATGTCTTCCAGTTAACTGATCTTTTCTTCTACAATGTTTAATCTGCAATTTATCTCCTGTGTATTCTTTTTTGGGGGGGGTTCCATTAGACGGGGCTCCATTGAGCATGCCTGTAATCCCAGTGACTCTAAAAGCTGAGACAGGAGGATGTCCAGTTCAAGGTCAGAGGTTGCATGCACAACTTAGACTGTCTCAAAAAACAAAAAAAAAACCTTATAGATGGGGATGGGGGTGCAGTTCAATGGTAAAGCACTTGTCTAGCATGCTTCAGCACTCTGTACTGAAAAAAATTAAATTAAAAGACTGAGAAAATCCTACATTTTATACATAAAAATAAACAAACACAGCACCTAACAATGTAGTATTCAATGAAAACTGACCAGTTTTGCAAACATCAGAAAAATGTAGTCAACAACCAGGAGGAAAATTGACTAGAAAAAAAAATCAGTATATATGGCTACAGAAATAGAAAGGATTAAGCATAAAGGACACTAAAATAACTGCTATAAATATTTTAACAAGTAGGAATGCGAAATGAATATAATAATGAGAAAAACAAAAGACACAAAGATCTAAATAGAGCTTTCATTGATGAAAAAGATGTGAAATGAAAAGTACACAGGAAGCCAGTCATGGTGGCATAAACCTGTAATCCTGGCTCAGGAGGCAGAGGCAGGAGGATCGCAAGTTCGAGACCAGAGGCAGTCTGCATACTTTAGCCAGACTCTGTCTCAAAAAGTAAAAAAAAAAAAAAAAAAAAAAAAAAAAAAAAAAAAAAAAAAAAAAAAAAAAAAAAAAAAAAAAAAAAAAAAAAAAAAAAAAAAAAAAAAAAAAAAAAAAAAAAAAAAAAAAAAAAAAAAAAAAAAAAAAAAAAAAAAAAAAGGGTCTGGGGGTGCAGTTCAGTGGTCCAGCACTTGCAAAGCATGCAGGCGCGAGACAATGGGTTCAATCCCCCAGTACCGGAAAAAAAAAAAAAAGAGTACACAGGGGATAAATTGCAGATTAAAACATTATAGAAAAAAAGATCAGTTAACTGGAAGACATAGCAATATAAGCAATTAAAAATGAAATACAGGATAAAAGGAGACTGACAATAAAAGTGCCTCAATTAGGAGAAGAAAACTGACAAATGGTCTAACCTAAGTACAGAGACCTAGGAAGAGATGTGGAAGAGGTAACAATAGTATTTGAAGAAATAATGTCTAAAATTTTTCCAAATTTGATGAAAACTACAAATTCTAAAGTACAAGAAGCAGCATGGACCCCTGGCAAAAACAGGAAAACAAATAAATAAAGAAAATGACACCATGCTATAAATTGGATGAAACTATTAGAATCAGGTAACGTGTAGGACAAAGATAAGAATGAAAGAGGACTTCTTATCAGAACCTTCAGAACAGAAAGCATTGGAATTATACGTTTTAAGTTTTTAGAATAATATGTCCAATGATATAAAAAGTTATGAAATATTTTTTCAAAAGATTCTGGAAATCATATACCATGGTAGGGTTATTCAGGAAGACTGAGAATGATACTAGATTAAAATTTATAACCACATTAAGAAAAAATCATCCACAAGATGTGATAAAATATATGGATATATGTAGTGAAAAAAATTAAATTTCATTACATTTTAAAGACATGATGTAAAGGAAATGTATTATAGGATTTAGGAAATGTGCTAATTAAAATTTATGGCAAAATAACAAAAATGATGGAGGGAGAAATAGACAGTATACTGTTTGATGCCAGTGTAATTGAGGGTATACTTTAACAAGTTAAATTTGTAAAATGTGTGGCTAAGGACACAATAGTGGTGATAAATGGGTTTGACAAAGCATAATCTATTCATTAATAAGACAATGAAAACAATGAGAAAATCAATAAATAACAGATGATGCAATACAGAGAGCCAAATATGCAGTTAAAAAGGGGCAAAAATTCCAAAGAAACATTTCTCCAAAGAATGTATCCAATTGATTAAAATCACAGTAAAAGTTACCTACCAACATTAGCTATCAAGGAAATGCAAATCAAATGCAAAATGTGATACCCCTGCATGCTCACTGTGATGGCTATTTTAAAAAATGAGCCAATAATGATAACTGCGGTAAGGACATAGAGAAATTGGAACCCTCCTCTGCTGTTGGTGAAAATGTGAATGGGTACCACTGCTTTGTAAAATAATGTGGCAGTTTCTCAAATTTAAACATGGAAATACCAATGATCTACCCCTCTTATTCCTAGATATACACTCAGCAGAAAAGAAAACATATGCACATAAAAACTTGTGCTCAAATATTCATAGCAGCAAAGTTCATAATAACCAAGTAGTAGAAGTAGTCCAAACATCTGTGAACTCTTGAAAGAATAACTGATGTGGATAACAATATGTTATTCATCAGTAAGTTGAAGTTCTTAGACTTTCAACAATATGAGTGAAATTTGAAAAGATCATTCTAAGTGAGAGGAAGAAGTAGCAAAGGATTACATATTGCATGGTTCTATTTATATGAGATGTACAGAATAAGCAAATCTATGAAGGTAGGAAGTAGACTAGTATTTGCACAGGGCTGGTGGATGGGGGCAAGTGTGAAGAAAAAGGAAGTAAGATTTCTTTGGGAGTAATGGAATTATTCTAATATTGATTGTGGTAATGAATACACAACTCTGAATATACTCAAAGTCATTCATTGAGTAATGCCATTTAAATCAATTGATTGTGTGCTGTGTGAGTTATAACTCAATAAAGCTGTTTCTCAAAAATGAATGGATTAAATGAATATCAAAAAATTTAAATGAGAGATTTAATTGATAAATACAGAAAATGTAAATGGTCTAAACAGTCCAATTGAAAAGCAGAGAGTTTCTGATAGATGAAGAAGAAAACACAATTGTATCCTGTCTACAAGAAATCCATTTTAAATTTATTTATTTAGTTAGTTTTGTGGTATTGAGGGGCTGAACCCAGTGCCCCATGAATATATTGCAAGCTCTCTGCCATTGAGCTGCACCCAAAGCCTCTTTTTTATTTTTTAAATTGAGACAGAGTCTTGCTAAGTGACATAGGCTGCCTCTGGCCTTGAACTTGTGATCCCTCTGCCTCCACCTCCTGAATTGCTAGAATCGTGGGCGCAAGCCACCACACTCAGATTCCACTTTAAATTTAAAGGCATAGATGGATTAAAAGTAAAATTACAGAAAAAGCTATATCATGGAACTCTATACAAATCAAAAATGTGTGTTACAATATCAGAAAAATATAATTTAAAAGAAGGAATGTCATCCTACTTAATATAGTCTTTTATCCTGATAAAGGGATCAAGTCTTCAAGAAGACACATTTATAATACATATGTATTTCCAAACAGCCAAAAACCCTGGGGATGAGGTCCTCATGAGACAGCTCCCCTGTGAGTTGCCTCCCATAACTATATAAGAGGCAAATAATTGATGGGGGAAGGAATTCTTGCAGTAGAACTCATTAGTGGGACTTCTTCAGAGGTATCTTCTGGGAGATATAGCTGTCTTTGAGTCTCCTACACTCCTATAAGCAACCCACATAAACTTATTGGTTTATCCTATTCAAATTGACATATCCCTTTCCTGGTCTGTCTGAATCATCTAGGGTGAATGGATATCTCCTTTACATCCCCTTGGGAATAGTAAGTAGTTCACATAACCAATGCAATCTGGTCTGATCATGAAAAAGAAAAAAGCACAAATTACTGATAAGAGAGGCTATTCAGGAAGTTGGGGAATGAAAAAGGGCCTCTGAAGCCATCTGTTTCCCAAGTATCTGGTGAAACATAAATACCAGTGGGTTAGCTTCATCATAGACAAATGGCTTGAGCAGTGGTCAGTCCCATCTTGGTAGATAATACCCTTTGTAAATAGTGCCATTGTTGGTAGATAACACCACTTATAAATGGCATGGTTGGTGGCTAGTAAGAGTCTTCACATATGAAAATGATACTTGCTTCCGTGTCTGGGCTAGGCAGGGGGCCCTCCTTTGAGGCTATCTTGGTAAAACCTACACATAACATCATGATTAAAAGTGAAAGACTAAAGTCTTTGCTTTATAATTGGGAGCAAGGCCAGGATGTATTTGCTGACACTTTGACTTATCATTGTTTGAAAATCCTATCAGTGTAATAAGAAATAAAACCAAAGGAATACAGGTTGTAAAGTTTCCTATAGTATTATTTTTATTTGCCAATTGCATGATAATAAATGTGAGGAATCTCAAAGAATCCATAAAAAGTGATTAGAATTATTATATGTATTTACACAGTACTAAAATACAAGGTCAAAATAAAAAAAAATAATTTTATCTTTTTCTATAGTCTGGCAATTGACAATTAGAAATTGAAAGGAAACCATGCCATATAAGTTGCATCAATGTGAAACACTTAGGAACAAATTTGATAAAATCTGAAAGACTGGTACATTGAAAACTATAAAAAATTGTGATGAGAAGCTAAAGATATAAGCAAATTAAGAAATACATAATTATTATGAATTAAAAGTATAAGTATTATTAAGGTAGAAATTCTTTTCAAGTGGTTTTATAGAGTAGATTCAACACAATCCCAATCACAATCCCAGCAGATGTTCATAACATTATATAAATATACAAGGGACTTAGAATAGACAGAGAAAAATTGTCATACAGCCACAAGGAAATGAATTTTGCCAACAACCTGAATAAGCTTCAGAATGGTTTCTTCTCCAGTTAGACTTCCAGATGAAAAATAACTGCACTAAAATTTGTTTAATGTCTTGTGGATTCAGTAAGAACTCAGATACAAAGACTCAAAGCAATAAAAGCAATGAAGAATGCTAATTTCTTCTTATTTCTCTTTCAGACTTTTGGTTTATGAGGCATAGGAAAATAGAATATGATTTTAGCAATTTTATCTCTGTCTTAAAATATTGTCTTGATACTAATAATTGCATAAAATATGCCCATGGAAAACATGAATACTCCAACATATTAAGTGTGATACTTCCCTATGAAATATTCAGAAATGAAGAGTGTATTTTTTATATTTGGTTTAGGCTGGTGTTCCAAAGTCTCAAGATACAAAGCACATGATCTTTGAAAGCTCACATTTTGTTTTAAATTTACACATTTAAAAAAATTTACAGTAAATCACAATTTTTTAAATATATTTTTAGATTCCGTCATCAGTATCCCACTCATAGCGACCCTACCTACAACAGGTGAAACACTATTGTCAGTGCTTCTCTGCTGTTCATAGGGTTTTCAATGGTGGACTGATTTTTGGGAGTATGTTGGGGTCCTTCTCCCAAGCCCACAGTATCTGGTGTTCCCAGGCAGTCTCCCATCCAAGTACCAATCAGGCCGGACCCTGCTTAGCTTCCAAAATCTAATGGAATCAGATGCCCAGCACTACAGCTGCAGGCTGTTGTAATATAATACAATCTTAAATCAGCAACACTGTGCTGTTTAACTTCCTATAGTCTCACTGTTACTAGTAACTGTATCTGAGGAACTCATGTTACTGAGAAGCTAGCAGCAATACCTTGGTCTTTGTGTGCTCTGTTTGAAAGAGTTCAGATGATACACAGAGAGGATAAAGAAGAACACAGACAAGATTCATTATAAAATGTTTTCCCTGCTGTGCACTATGGTGCATGCCTGTAATCCCAGTGGCTCAGGAGGGGGAGGCAGAAGGATCACAAGTTCAAGACCAGAGGTGGTCTGTGTAACTTAGTGAGACCTTGTCTCAAAAAGTAAACAAACAAACAAACAAACAAAAAACAAACCAAAACAAACCAAAAAACCAGGGGTTGATGCTGGGGATAGCTACTGCCAAGGTGTTTGATTGGGATATAGCTCAGTTCGTAGAGTGCTTGTTCTGTGCACTCAGAGGCCCTAGGATTGATTTCAGTACTGCAAAAAGGGGAGAAGGACCTGGCAGCCCACTCCAGATACAATTAGCCATCCAAAACCCTATGAATAGCAGAGAAGCACTGACATAGCGCCAGACATGGCACAGTGTCGGATAATGTTTTATTCTATTGTACATGGTGTCTCTATAAGTGAGACCTGACTGGACACCGCCTAGCAATATCACAGAGTTTGGGTCTTCAGGAAAGGGTAGAAACATCCTCTAACTGGGGTCTTTGTTTTAGAAAACGGACTAATGGACTTGTTTGGTATACATCAAAAGAACAGGCCCATAGATGGACACCTTGGGATTGTCTGTGTTTGTTCATAACCTGGGGGTTCAAGCAGTCATTAATGTCAGTTATAGTGTGGGGCCCATTAGAGCAATGCCAAGACATTATCCAGGGAAGTTTCTTGTCATTGTTGTTAGGGGCTGTTGAGTGAAGTCTGACTCTTAGGGACACTCATAGGCTTTTCAATGGGTCATTGTTTCAAGATTGGAGAGTGGATTCCCACATCCTTCTCCCATTTTTGTGGTGCTAGGGATAAAACAGAGGCCTCAGAGAGTATAGAGCATCACTCTACCAACTGAGCTGAATCCTAGCCCCCTGGGAGGTCTAGTCCTAGGTTATTGCTGAAAGTGGAATCCATTTTTAATTCCCTTTTCCTCAATAGACAGCTAATAATTAATTGGAATTAACACAATTCCACTCTCATAGGCTACTGGTGGGTACATAAAATTATTTGACATTTTGCTTTTGGATCAACTGATAATCTAATGATATGCCCTTTGTAAACATTTTAGAACTGAGAGCATCCAATAACTATCAGATCTTATATACAAATTACCTAAGAAATACCATTATGGTATTATTTTGTTAATGAAAAGTAGTTTAATAAAAATTTGTATTAAAAATAGTATGTTGCTTGTGCCCACCCCAGTGACACACATGCACAAACAAGATGAAGACATATCTTCACAAACTGTAGGCTTACATTAGTAAAGTAAAACGTGTGCTCATCTTTTCTCCCTATCCAAAACTATCACTAAGTGACAAGGAGGATGAAAACAGAAATACTCATATTGTATGAGAAACACTACCAAAGTGGAGTACATAGAACCAATTTCCTAGAGGAACATTTTAAAATTGTGGATATAAGGCATATTCATGATATATAATACCAGACAAAGTGGAACAACAGAGACTGGATTTACTGTGTCACTTAACATAACTAAAAATGTTAAAATAATAAGACAATACTGTTACTGGGGAACAGGAGTCCAGGAAGCTGGCAGAAAACCTTGGTATTTTGTATTCAGTATATAATAGAATTTATATTCAACACAGAATTCATAGGACAGACATAGTACAGAGGCAAGATTTGTTGTGAAAATAGCATAGACATTTAAGGAAAGTACTGAGGGAACTAAGGTACCTGGAGAAGTTTAAATAAACCTGAAAAAGAACTTGGAGAAACTTCAGTTCTTTGGGTGAATTGGCGTAAAGATAGTCCTATTCCCCAGAGGAAGGAAAAGCCAGAGAGAACAGAAGAAAATTGAATAAGTTTTCAGACAGAAAAGTACCTTGGGTAGTGGGCCTAAGAGAAGGGGTAGCTCACATGGAGCCACACCAGAGAAAGGGAGGTACACATGTAGCTGAGAGGAGAAGGAGGAGAGAGGAAAAAGAGGAGTAGGCACTTGCTCCCTCTAATTTTGTTTAAACTAGGGCATGTCTAGTGTAACATCAGCCCAAGCACCTACCCCTGGGGCCCTTAGTGTGGAGTGAACCCTGAATGTAAGAACTGAAGCTCGCCATGAAAAAAAACCCTTGATTAGTAATTTTTTGTGGGGTAGGGTGTATGAAGTCTAGGGTATTGGTTTTGTAAGAGGTGTTAATTTCTTGTTCCACCCATTTCAAAAGAATGGGCCCATATGTGGATGTCTTGGTATGGTGTGTCTCTATTTATATTCAGGCAGCCATTGATTTCAGATTGGGGTGTGTGGCGCATTATAACAATGTCCTTCCAATGTCCATGAAGATTTGACTCATATATGGCTTCATTCACTGTGGCTGAATGCAAGAGTCATTTTTAATACCCCTTTCCTCAATTTTTCCTATTAATGTATCCATATGACTACCTAACAATATTTTTCAGAAATTGAACATGAGATACTTTAGTATCTATAAGGGAGAAGAACATGAGATGATTAATGTGGCTTGTAATGGAGATCCCTTGAATTTAGGATTTTTAATTGTATTTTTCAGTCCCAGATTCATATATGTTGATTGTTGATCCATGTGTTGATTCTTGAGACATCCTTTTCCCCAAGAAGCTCTGGACCTTAGCACAAGCAGGTGCAACAAAAACTCAAAAAGTCAAAATTTTGACTTTTGAAACTCATCTCCCATCTCACCTAGGAACCACAGCTAAGTCTACATATGCTTAATCAATGGCTTTTGTTCTGTCCTTTCTCCCCTTAGTGTGATCACATGGATCACCTGAACATGTGGACATGTCCTTACTGCCACAAAGGATCAAACCATAGAAACTTTAAGTAATGACCTTTCAGTGAAAAAGTTCATTCAGAGACAAATGGGAAAAATTGTCAAGATTGAATGGTTCATCCAAAGAGGAGCAACTAGAGCCAAAGAGATCATAGAAAGAGAACTCTTAAGCATGATTTATTACTCTAACTAGAAGTATTTGATATCTTCCACCTAGGTACCAATATATGTTCTGCTAATGTTATTTCTTTCAAGCACAAGCAGCTGGCTCATTTTATATGCTTTCAGATGCTCTTAATGGAATGTATGCACCAATCCAGATTTCTAATCAGATGACACAGAGACTCAAATACCTTATGAATGAAAAATAGACGAGAAAAGTGGGAACTGTAATACAGTCACCATGAAATCCAGACTTTTTAAAAATCATCTTTTCCAGTCCCAGCTTCCTACAAGAAATATGATGAGTGTAGAGACAGCCCTTCCAACTCCAAACCATGGCCACTGGGTCTAGGAGGGTGCAACAAAAACATGAAAAACCAGATAGTAACTTTTATTTTAGTACTTGTGGGTTGAGCGCAGAGACTCATGCACACTTTGCAAGTGCTTTACCACTGAGGTGCACCTCAAGCCCATTTTTAAATTTTATTTCAATCAGGGTCTCCCCAAGTTATCCACACTGCCTGTGGCCGGAGCTCACACTCCTCTTGCCTCTCCTTGCCCAGTGGCTGGATTATAGGCATGTACCACCATGCTCAGCATCAGAATTGTAACTGTTATGATCTATCACTCACATCAACTCACTGGGACTCACAGCTGAATCTATGTATGCATATTTCCTAAATTTATTTCATCTTTTATATAAATTATAATCCTGGTGAGGGAAGGTGGACACAGACTGAGAATGGCTTTCTCTCCAGTTTTGGTGAAACCTGGAAATAAATTCATTTTTCCATTTTACATATTTTATGTCATTTTCTCTTGATGAAGTTGAGCAGTCATACCCAAAGCCAGGCTTTATGGCGAGGACCTCTGTTTTGTTTTGTTTGTCCTTTCTAAATCCTAATTTTGAGGTAGCCATGTTACATGCTTCATCCTAGAAGCTGGAATTTATGAAAAAAACAAAACAAAACATGGCATCAGGATTGGTGGAAGATTCAATAACAACCTGTGTTACTCAGATGATACATTTTGTTTACTGAAAGTGAGAGGGTTTGAAACATTTACTGATGAAAATAAAAAATTACAGCCTTCAGTATGGCTGTGTCTTGCATCTCAACATCAAGAAAACAAAAATCCTTATAGCTGAGTCAGTGAGCAACTTCATGATATTTATTTGCATTTGAAGAAAAAAAATTGAGGTTGTCCAAGGTTTTACTTTACTTGGTTCTATAATCAACACCCATGGAAGCAGTAGTCAAGAAATCAAAAGACACATTGCATTGGGAAAAGCTGTTGCAAACGACCTCTTTAAAGTATTAAAAAGTAAAGATGCCACATTGAACATGAAGGTATGACTGACTCATGCCATAGTGTTTTCAGTTGCATCATATGGTTGTGAAAGCTAAACAGTGAATAAGGGATACAGGAGAAGAATTGATGCTTTCTAATTATGGTGATGGAGATGAATATTGAATATTCCATGGGCTGCCAAAATAACCAACATATCCATCCTAGAAAAAATGCAATCAGAGTGCTCTATGGAAGCAAGGATGGCTAGACTGTGTCTTACATATTTTGGGCACGTTGTCAGGAGGGACCAATCCTTGAAGAAGGACATCATGTTTGGGAGAGTGGCAGGTCAATGAAATCAACAGATGGATTGCCACAGGGACTGCAACAACAGGCTTAAACATAAAAATGATTGTGTGCCTGGCACAGAATCAGAAAGTTTTCATTCTGTGGTACATAGGATCACTCTGAGTTGGACCCAATTCAAGGGCACCTAACATCAACAATAACAACTGTTACATGCTTATGGCCTCTAAGTTTGTATTATAAATCAGGCAGCTCTGGCTGAATCCAGTAAGATTCCAAGCTGAAGAAAAAGATCTGAGTATCTCAGCAAGGTAAAAATGGCAAGAATTTGAAAAGATTATCTGAGAGCAGAAAAGATAGAAAATGATGGATATTTGCAGAGGGTTTTCTTGAGTCTTTAGTTGAGTAGAGATTAGGGCATGCATTTAAGATAACTATGAGAGGACAGGGAAAATGCTACTTGAAAATAGCAAAGGGAATTAGACTTGAGACTTGTATAGAAACAAGAATAGTCTGTGTGCCCATTGACCAGAGTAGAAATATTCACAAGGTATCAGGTAGAGTAATAAAAAATAAAAAAAAAGAAAAAGAAATAAAGAAATAACTAGTGATTGCTTCAGCAATAGGACAAAATTAGCCCTGAACTAAACCTACTCTCCTCCTGACTAACAAGGAAACCTGAAAAGAAATAAACCATTTCCAAGTAGCTTAATTACATCTCATAAAAATGGATTATCTGTGTTTCTCAGAATACAAAAACGTGTGTCTATTCAGATAAAATTACAATGTCTAGAATTCAGTCAAAAATTACAGGCATGGAAATAGAGAAAATATATCTTTTAATGATGAGGAAGTTATTATATAGAAACTAATTCCCAAATAACAGATGATTTTTTCATGTTTACATTTTTATGTTCAAACAACTGTAGGGAAAATTAGCCATCTTAAGTAGAGACATGCAAGATATAAAAGAGATCCACATCAAACTTCTAGAAATCCAATCTACAATATCTGGTATGAAAATTACTATATGGAATTAACAGATTAGAAAATGTAGAAAATTAGAGATTAGGAAATTTGAGGACAAAGGAATAGAAATTATCTAAAATGAAAAATGCCTACAAAAACCCCACAAAAAACAGAGCATCCACTAACTGAGAAATTCAAGGTGGGCAAGTGAAGTTCCTAAAGAAGAGGAGAAGAAGGTGGCAAAGGGAGAAGAGAGATGATGCAAATTATTAATGTTGAGAGTGAACGAAATGACATCACTATACTTTCTACAGATATAAAAGGATAATAAGGAAATGGTGTGAATGTGTGCTAATAAGTTTTTAGAACTAGTCTGAAAAAATTAATGATAGAGTATATTGAAGTTCACTTATTTAGAAATCAATCGTTCTAACAGTGCTAGATCTATTTTAAAAATAGAATTTGTAGTTAAAATTTTTCCACAAGAAAAATTTCAGTACCAGATGATTTCACAAGTGAATTCTACCAAATGTTTAAGAAAAAGATAAATTTATATGAAAACTCCATTGTATAATTGAAGAGGAGTAATTTCCTTCACAGTTTATTCTATGAGGCTACTGATAACATGACACCAAGTTCAAAAAGCAAACAGTATCTCAGACAGACATCATTCATGATCAGATATTGCTAAATTACCCAACAAAATGTTAACAATTTGATTCCAATAATATACTAAATGAATGACATGTCAGGGCCAAGTAGGAGCTTTCTGAATATTGTAAGGCTGATTGAGTGTTAAAAATTAATCTACATGATATGTGTGTATGAAAATATCATAATGAAACTCATTAATTTGTACACTAAAATTATTACTTGTTGTTAGGTGCCATCGAGTCGAGTCCAACACTTAGCAACCCTCATAAGGTTTTCAATGGCTGTTTCGAGATTGCCTTGGGAATGGTTTGCCACCTCCTTCTCCCATTTTGCGGTGCTGGGAATCAAACTCCGGACCTCAGAGACTGCAGAGCAGCACTCTACTAACTAAGCTAAACCCCAGCTCAAAAATATTACTAGTAAAATTAATATAATTCATCATTTTAGTAGATTACAAAAGAAAAAAATAATCATCTCAAAAAATGTAAAAAGCCTTTGACAAAGTTTGATATCTATTCTTAATTTGAAAATAATCTCAGAAATGTTAGAACTCACACAACCTGATTAAGGGCATCTATGAATGAAACTGAGCTTTCTAGCAAAACAATGAATGCTTCGATTCTAATTTAAAGTGTGAATATTACTGTTAGGAAAATGTTTACATGTTTTCTGAAATTATTTCTCTATACTACATATGAATTATTTTTATAGTATTTTACCAGAACTTTTTTATGTTCCTAATGGGCAGTAATACTTTTAATGCTTTCTCATTTCTCATTTGCATTCACTATTACCAGATTAGCCTTCATAAAAGTTAGTTCATTCTCTTGAGGAAATGTCATTTAAAAATTATTGTAATAAAAATTAAGTTACTAAATATTTGATATTTGAAGCTTTATCATAAGAAATTTTATTCAGTTGTCTTTAAGCAGGTTTCATATATCTTTGAATTTAATCATGCATTATGAGGTAGATATTATGTTTGTTACTGTCTTACTATAATAAAGTTCCTTTCCTTTATTTTCAAAGTGCAATACTGGTCTTATATGTTCTTTAGGACTGAATGTGGAAATAACAGGCTTGACTTGTACTAAGTGTCTTACCAATACTTCTTTTGTACCTTCTCCTGTTTCCTCTCTATTTTTATTTCTTATATCTATTATCATTATAATTAATATCAAAATTAATTTGAATAATTCTTTTAGCTGCGATCCCTCTTCAAACTCTTCTATGACAAACTCATTCTTCTTAGGTGATATCCTTACTGGAATTGTTCATCTTCCTTTGTTCCCTTAAATTAATGTTCCCTTAAACACTAAATTTTATTTTTTTTTCCTTTGATCTTCAATTCAGGTTGAAAGGAAATAAATTAAATGGTTTCTTCCTAGTACCTTGCACCATTCTTGACACATCTTCAGTAAATGCTCAGAGAAAGAAAGAAATACATAACATGTCCTCTTATATTTTTGACTAACAAACAATTTTCCATCCTTAAACCTGATGACAATGTTTGCCTCATTCATGAGATCCTACTCATTTTTGCCAGTGGATTAGATTATCTTTTTTATCTAAATCCCTGCAGTCCAACCTGCCATTCTTGTGCCATGTCTTGAGTTCTCTTTGTTTTATACCTTTTGTGCATATTTTGGAATTATGCTTTACACATTTCATATTGTGATTCCTTACAAAAGAGTACATTATCTTGCATTTTGTGTCACAATGTTATTTAGTGAGTATATTTTTATTGGCTATAGTGGGAAATGGTGACATTTTAAGTTATAGATTTTGAAGCTGCACTAGAATTTTAAAAGTTAGATATTTAAAACAAATCCAGAATTATTACTTTTAAATTTCATTGACTAAAGTTACACATATAAACAGGAGATGGTTAACTATGATTTATGAATTTCAAGTCCAGCATAGCTTGTGCTGAGGCTGAATAGTCCAGTAGACGTTTATCACCAAGTTTTACCACAGCCAAAACATCCAGCTCAGGAATTTAGAGGAAACTCTCAGAATTGAGTACTCTATTGAATCAGTGTTTCTTTTAAAGTTGGAGGTGAGGGGAGTACATAAAATTTCCCTGTGTAGTTGCCTTTTTTTTTTTTTTTTCAGTTAAAGTTGAAATGCTGCTAGGGTCAGGCCTGCTACATTGTTGTATATATAATTTTCATTTAACAACCAAGCCCTTCTCATCTTGTTAATTGTTGAGTTTGAGTTGACCCCCTTAAAATGGGTCTATTGTAGTGGAGTCAAATACCTTCATTGTTTACCTGTACACTTTCATTAAAAGCTCCATTGACAATCCAATAATAGCTTTACAAAAGGGTTACCTTCTAGTTACGTCAAGGAAAACCCAAAACATGCCATCATGTGGAGGCTGCTTCTCACTGTCAGAAGCTCCAGAGGAAAATCATTGTCACTAACACATGTATCTCAAACGGGACATTAGGGTTGTGTGACCCTATATTATAATTTTGCTATGAGAGGCTCCTCCCAATCCAGAGAATTCCCTCTAACACTTATGACTATTCATGCCACAAACATGTAAAACATCAATAAAATGAAATAAACATTTAGTAGTAGAAGCCACAAAGTACACTGAATTGCCTCAATGGATCCCACCCATAAGGTCACTTAGCTTTCCTTCCCCTAGGAACACTGCCCAAAACCCATCTGCTGAAATTGGGTGCCCTCTTCTCCCATGGAAACAAGTATGATGGAGACTTGAATGGCTCTATCTAACAAAGACATACATTTTGTATGTCCCTCATCCCCCAGATGGCCCAAGATGCTTGGATGTTTGATCTTTTGTTATTCTTAGAGATAAAGAGACCTCCATCTGCTGTTATTACATTTTCTTTTAAAAGCACCTGAGGTTGGCATAGAAGCAAATTAGAGATCAGTTAGGCCATAGGGAGGGAAGGGCTGCACAGCAGTAAGAATCTTTTTTCTAGTTTCAAGAGGTATTACACTTGGCTAGAAAAATAAGGATTTACAAGGATTTAATGATAAATTCACAAGGATTCATCTAATGGTTTGTGTGTTTTTTACTGTCCAGTGGGTCATCATTGTCATCTGTGTAAACTATCTGAAGCAGTAAGAGGCTTAATTCCAGTTAAGGACTCATCTGTGGTTTCCCACAAGAGTTTCTCTCAGGGAATTCTTCCTGAGAGGATCAAAGCTCTCTTATAGTATACATCATAAGAAGCAAACAAACAAAAAAACAAAAAACCTGAAATATTTTCCTGTCATCTTTAAATAGATCTAAGATTGGCATGACAGGTGGCAGGAGGGAAGGTTAAGATGATATGGTTATTTCCATACTGTCTGAAGTGAACTACCCAAATTTTTTAAGAGGTACATACTTTCTGTCCATATCCCTTGTGAATTTTTCTCCCTTTTTGCTACTATATGTGCTCATACGTTTAACTACTGTCTGAAAGGAAGAACGTAGAACTTGTGCCTTTCAAGAACAAATCTTTGTATGGGTTATTACAATGGGGCAGAGTTAAGCTTCCTTGCATATTGGTAAGGAACCTTTCCTACATCATTTCTCCTTTCTGCCCTTTAACCACCCCTGCCTAGAGGAGAATTATCAATTAGAATACACTTTTCAAACATCTTCCTTTGAACCTACTTTCTGTATGTCAACAAGCAACTACTTCCCTAATTTCTTCTTATTAACAGGCAATAAAATAGATCATTTATCTCTTGGTTAACCAATCTATGTCCTATTGTTAGGTGCTGTTGATTCCATGTCCCACTCAGCGACCCTGTGTACAACAGGTGAAACAATATTATCAGTGCTTCTCTACTATTCCTAGGGTTTTTAATGGCTGATTGCTTTTTGGGAGTGGGTTGCCAGGTCCCTCTCCCAAGCCTAGAGAACCTGGTGTGCGCAGGTGGTCTGGAATCCAAGTATGAACCAGTACTAATCTGCTTAGCTTCTGAGATCTGAGGGGATCAGATGCCATAGTGCAAGCAATTAATGTCCTTGTTGATCATAAAATTTGGTCAACATAATAACTACCAATTCCCATAGAATTCCCTTAAATTGTGGATGACTTTCATACTTCCTCATCCAGAAATCCTTGGCTTTGCCAGCATCCTATCTTTGTTGCCGAAAGATCTTTCAAAACTTACAAGGAGTCTGACATTTTTACCTAACTTGCACGATAATAAGTTAGCTTGCCACTGTTACATAGATACTACAAGGGGATACACTACAGCCCTACCATCCTGGCATCTGATCTTATCAGATCTGAGAAGCTTAGCAAGGTCCATCCTGGTTAGTCCCTTCATGGGAAATCATCTGGGAACACCAGGTGCTGTAGGCTTGGGAGAAGGATCAGGCAGCCCACCCCCGAAACAATCAGCCATTGAAAAGCCCTAAGAATAGCAGAGAAGCATTGACAATAGTGTTGGACATGGGCACAGTGTTGGAGGGTGTTTTGTCTGTTATACATAGGGTTACTATTAGTTAAATCCAACTCATGGGCACCTAACAAGAACAGCAGCAAACAGGAGGATATAAGACTGCTGGGTTAGGAAAAAGAACTCTATTTCCCATGGCAATAATATTAGCCAGAATATCTAGATTTTTGCATTGCTTGAAGGACTCTCATTTTCAGGGGAAAATGGGAATAAGCCCTGATAATTCTGGCAAAAATAATTGGTTTCAGGAGAGGAACTCTAGGATTTGGGGACTTGAACTATGTTGTTGTCCTTTACTCTTGTTGGAGTCATTGTCTTCTTATGCCAGGCAGCAAGCAAACTTACTCTTTGCTTTGGAGAGAGATACCATAGCTGCCAAATATGGTCATTATGTAAATATTACTGAAAAGAAGGCCAGGACAAAGATAAATCAACGCCTCACTCACAAGACATGAGATATGCAAACACATAAGAACCCAAGTGAAAATTGTCCCAGCAGTAAAAGTAATGTGAAGTTACCACTAAATAGAGTCCACAGTTTTTGATAAAAATTATCATAGACTCTTGGGAATTGAAAATAAGATTTTCTTTCTTTCTTTTATTTCTTCTTCTCACTTTTTTTTTGGCAGTACTGGCTGGGGATTGAACCTAGAGAATTATACATAGTAGGCAACTATTCCATCATTGAGTACCCAAGAATCTCTTTTTTTATCTTTTTTTTTTGGGGGGGGGTACTGGGGGTGGAACCCAGGGCCTCGAGTTTGCATGCTTTGTAAGTATCGTACTGAACTGTACCCCTAGTCCATTTTTTCACTTTTTGTGGCATGGTCTCACTAAATTACACAGACTGCCTCGAGTCTTGAACTTGGGATCCTCCTGCCTCTGCCTTCCAAGTAAGAATCTCTTTCTTAATGAAGAAATGCTGTTTCTTATAATTTATGTATTCACATCACATAACCAACCTTCAACGTTCATAATATTTTATTGACATTGAAATATTTATTGTTCTGATTAGCTAGTAATATCGTTTCATCACAACAATTATAAATAGTGCTGAAATGCTTTTGAACAAGAAAGGATGGAAACAAATAATGGCAGACTTCATGTGAACTGGATGGTGTTGAGAGAAGATTCAAAATTCATTCTTGATATATGTTGGTAACATTGAAGCAAGAAAGAAGTTGCAGATTTTCAAGGACCATAAATTGTAGTTTGAAATAGATTAATGCATGTTTATCATGTAAGAGCATGGGTTAGATAAGAGAGCTATCAAATATTGTTACTATCTGCTTATATTTATTTGTAGCAGTGATCTAATAGTATCCTTGTGAAGTGAAGACAGCTACTTCACAAAAAAATGTACCTTAAATTTTGAGAAGTGGAACAGTGCTTTTTCCTTCAAATGTGGCACTTCATAGCAGTTTACTTATTGTTACAAACCACAATTTTTAAACACAATTTGGATATTAAATTTCTGTTTCATTATAGTAATTTATCAATGCAAACATATTATAAATTTCCAATTACGTTTATGATTGTATCCTTAGTATATAAGCCCACAACCAAAAATTTAAAAAAGTAGAATACAAAAAGTAATACTACTAACAGTGTCTACACAACAAAGCTCAGAATATGATCATGTTTATTAAATACTTCAAGGTAGTAATAAAGACAATTTAGAGCCTGGCACCATGTCACACATTTGTATCCTCAGCAACTCAAGAGGTTGAGTCAGAAAAATCATAGGCTCCAGGCTAGAGGCAACCTGCCAATTTAACAAGATCCTGTCTCCAAATGAAAAATAAAAATGCTAGGGGCATGGCTTGCCTAAGATGGGTGTGGCCCAAGATTTAACTACTAGTACTGAAAAAATATTGGAATTTTAAAAACTCGATTCAGAGCAAGAGAAATACAGATAGAAGTAGCAACACATTTCATAGGTGATCTTCATTTAAGCCATCTATTAATAGAGATAATTATTATAAATTTAATGTTATTTTGTTTCTTTCTTTTCCAACCTGAAGAACTATTTCAATGTAGAAAAAGTAAATCCCATGCTAACTGAAGAATTAGCATGAATAATCTATTTATATATGGTCACGTATTCCACATTCTCAAATCTTTGGATCTATAGTTTCCAAATGTAACACACAAATGTTTTAATAAAAATCATGAGTTAGAATGTTGTTGTTGTTAGGTGCCATCATAGCAACCCTACATACAGCAGGTGAAACACTATTTTCGCGCTTCTCTGCTGTTCATAGGGTTTTCAATGGTGGACTGATTTTTGGGAGTGGGTTGCCGGGCTTATCTCCCAAGCCTACACCACCTGGTGTTCCCAGGTGTTCTCCCATTCAAGTGCTAACCAGGCCAGATGACCCTCCTTAGCTTCCGAGATCTGAAGGGATCAGATGCCACAGGGCTACAGCTGCAGGCCAATTCTTGAATTAGAATGGAGCTGGTTTATCTTGGAGCAATATACTTAAAACTTTTGGAATTTCCTGGGTTATGAGATGACTGGAAATACAGTTCTCTTCTTAAACGCTATTTTGGATTAAAGACTGTGAGATAAAATTATATTGATGGCCATACTTACCTTCCTAATAACAAATTGTACTTCCTACCTGTAAATAATATTGAAATTACTAGGAGATCTAGTAACCGTAATTCCAAAAGCCATCAGAGCTAGTTTTGTCACCTAAGATATCTTGCCATTTTGAATGAAGACATTAGGATATAGCACATCTCCAACAAATATGAGTTTTTACTGAGACATAGACAACATGGTCTAGTGACAATTAGTGGATCTGTTGACTACTTGGAACTCTCATAATTTCCCATGTAAGGATAGTGGGAATAGACTCTAATTGATTCATTTTTTTTACCAGGGACTGTAGTTCTAATAATACCTAATGTATTAGTTTAATGGTCCAATTCTGCAGAAAGAGGTCTTGATATATTCAAAAATAATGGAAGAGCCAAAAACCTTTGCCATTTATCTGACATCAAACTCTGTCTTCTATGCACTAAGTCACATCACTATGAAAAAATAAATGAAATAAAATTGCTCTTGTTAGGTGTCTCTTTTCTATTTGGATAGGCTTCATAACTCCTTGATCATAAAAACTTGGCTTATTTATTATGGTCCCCTGAGTTTAGTGCAAAATCTGCACATTAAGTGCTCATTAAATAAATTTTGCATGGTATATAACATTGTGAAGCTTTTTGGACCATAGTAGCATTTTTCTCTTCAGTGTAAATATTTTTGTTTTGATGGAAAATTGTACCTTTCATTAGTCTTCAACTTCATTTGACAAATGATCCTGAACATTGCGGCATTTTAACTTGTAATGAGTATAAGAAATTGTTTTTAAACATAGAAAACCTAGGCTGGGCATGGTGGCTCAAGCCTGTTTTCCCAGTGATGTCAGTGGCAGAAGCAGAAGAATTACAAGTTAGAGACCAGAGGCAACCTCCATAACTTAGGGAGACCCTGTCTTACAAAAAATAGGCTGGGAGTGCAGCTCAGTGGTTGAGAATTTGCAAAGCATGAAAGTGTAAGACCCTGGGTTCAACATCCCAGCACTGTGAAAAGAAAGGAAAAAAAAAAAAGGAAAAAAAAGAAGAAAAGAAAACCTAGATGGTTTTCTGAAGAATAGTATAAATATATCCCATAGTTCACTCTAATTTGTCTGTTTAATAAAAATATAATATTAATAACTCTTATCAATGAGTATCCTATTGTTGTCGTTAGGTGTCGTGGAGTCCTGTCCAGTTCATCGTGACCCTTATAGGGTTTTCAATGGCTTATTGTTTCGGGATTGCCACAGGGTGGAGTGTCACGTCCTTCTTCCATTTTTGTGGTGCTGGAAATCGAACTCCGGATGTCAGAGACTGTAGAGCAGCACTCTACCAACTGAGCTAAATCCTAGCCCCAAGTATCCTATTATTGTTGTAGGTGCCATCCAGTCAGTACCCAAGTCATAGTGATCCTATTTACAACAGGCGAAACATTTTGTCAGTGCTTCTCTGTTATTCATAGGGTTTTTAGTGGAGGATTGATTTTTGGGAACGGGTTGCTGGGTCCTTCTCCCAAGCCTACAGTACCTGGTGTTCCTAGGCAGTCTCCCATCCAAGTACTAACCAGGCCTGGCCCTGCTTAGCTTCCAAGATCAGACGGGATAGGATGCCATAGTGCTAAGGCTACAGGCCAAGTATCCTATTAGAAGAACTTAAAAAGGGATTATATATCAAAATAGCACAGATGACAAACATCAAAATTGCAAGAAATCAATGAAAAATTGTTCAGAATGATTAAAGGAAAAGCAGTGTATATGGAAGGTTACGGAAATTCATTATGCACATGTTTTGAAGTATAGAAGAAAGGAAATAAGATGTGAAAGTATTCAAATATTTGATGGAAGAAAATTTATTAAAATAATGATACTCCTGAATTCTGTCAAATTAAGTAGGTATATAATATATGCTAGGAAAATGAACAATAGTCAGCAAGTTTTCAATGTGAAAATAATATTAAATGATCACTTATCAGCCACAGAAATGTCCACAAGATGTTCATTGTTTGACAGAGTTATCTATCAATTTTATATGAACTCAACTTGTTACTCAAATTTGAAAGCAAAGGATGGATTTTAAAAACTGAAAAAAGCAAGGGAAGACAGGAACCATGAATCCATCTCAACACAACTAACAGGCACTACCCTAAAATCCAAAGCATAAAACTATTAAAAATTTTATTTGTAACATGAATTGCATTGGTTTATATATGTATCAATCACCTATTCTCTAACTCTTTCAAGCAAAGATTTAGCATTCTTTTTCTCTGCATCAGGATTTATGCTAGGTGCTGGTGATACAATAACACATGGTTAAGAGGGAGTCCTTGGTTTCATAGAGCTTACTTTTTTTGGTATTTTTTAGCTAGGAATGGCAGTGGTGATGGAAATAGAACAATAATTTATGATAGTCATAAAAGCTAACAGGAAAATAAAACATGACAATCAGAGTGGCATTGACTAGCAAGTGGGATGGGGTGGCAGTTTTCTTGATAAATACTTAGAAAAGTAATTTTTTTAAGGAGATGACCAGGTGGTGAAGATATTTACTTAATCACAGCATTAGTATGTATAGGAATGGTTAATAATTCATCAACAATTTATGGGTTGGTGGTTGTTTCTCACCATTTAAAGCTTACCTTCTTTTCATTTTGAAATGTCACGAGTCATTACTATTTTCATATTTTTTGCCTTTTCAATTAGAATGAGATCATGATAAGGATATTCTCTAAGTTTTTCAATAGTTTATTTAATAACATAGTTAACTTGGTTTTGCTCTCTATGGAAAAATTATCATGCAAGTCACATATCTCCATGCCATGGTATAACTCATTACTACCATAGTGACTCTCCTTCTTGATCAAATAAATTTGTTTGTTGGTGTGATGATATTGCTCAGTGAATTAAATGGGGCTTTCTATTGTAAAATATGGGGTTGGATTCAGACTATTCCGCTTTACCATGTGACTTTAGGCAAATTATCTACTGTCCCTCATGACAATAAACTATAAATTTGTGGAAAGGCTGATTTGTATTCTTGGTTAGCCAAAGTGGTTCAATAGTTCAGAACCAACAATGGTTCTGTCATAATCTTCCAAATTTCTATTTACTGCATAATGTAGAGTTTGCCTAATGATAATGTGGCTTTAAAGTGGCACCCTGCTGCTCTTGGTAATTCCTGAGAATAAAAGACTGACCCACTCCATTATACTTCTATGGATAACAGGACTACTCTAAGTCATTGGTTCTCCTATTCTGTTAAGATCTTCATTCCAATTGGCATCATCTGTCATTATCTTGGCTCTTTGTAACTCTCTTTCATCTTCCTCATTATTTCTCTTTTGTTCTTTTTGCTTTTTTTCTTTTTTCCCATTCATTAATAAATGTTAGTTGGGTACACAGTATTAAGACTTATGCTATTTGCATTACCTTTTGTTTACACTTTCTTCAACTTACATATTTTACAAAACCATTTGATTAATATGCAATAAAATCATATGCCATCATGGGTCTCATTAATTTTTTTTCCCTTCCACTATTTTTTTTCCAAGTCTGCAGCTGTAGCACCCTGTCATCTGATCCTGTCTGATCTCAGAAGTTAAGCAGGTTACACCTAGTAAGTCCTTGGATGGGAAGCTGTGTGGAAATACCAGGTACTGCAGGCTAGGGAAAAGGACCTAACAATCCATTCCCAGAAGAATCTGCCATTGAAAACCCTATGAATAGCAGAGAAGCACTTACAATAGTGCTGGGCATGGCACAGTGTCAGGGAGTGTTTAGTTCTGTTGGACATAAGGTCACTATGACTTGGACCTGACTCAATGGCACCTAACAACAATAATAACAAGTTTTCATATGAACTTGTGAACATATATTAATATAGTTGTATTATGTATTTTGAGATTATTTTCTTCTCCTTTACTCCTCTATATTACGTCCCCTCCCCTTCCCTCTTCTACAACTTCCCTATTTACTTATATATAGCTTCATTTTTCTTCTTTTAACTTAGATTTCACTCTCACATATGAATGAGAACATATGGTATTTTTGTTTGTGGGACTGGGTTTGTTTACTTAACATGTTGCTCTCTAGCTCCATCCATTTTGCTGTGAATGACATATTTTAACTCTTCTTTATTGCTGAGTAATATTCCACTGTGTGTGTAATTTTTTTTATCCATTCCCCTGTTGATGGAAATCTTGGTTATTTTGATACCCTTGCAATGGTGAAGAGTGCTGCATTAAATATGGAAGTACATGTGTCCCTGTGGTATGATGAGTTATATTCCTTTGAGAATATTTCCAGGAGTGGTATAGCTGGGTCTTATGGAAGTTCTATTCTTAGTTTTCTAAAGTATCTTCATATTGATTTCCAAAGTGGTTGAAATAACTTATAGTGCCACTAGCAGTGTAAAGGGGCTCCTTTCTTTCCACATATTTGCCAGAATTTGTTGCTATTTTTTATGTTAATGTTGGCCATTCTTCCTGGACTAAGAATCTTAGTTTGTTTGAATTTTGCATTTCCCTAAGGGTAAGGAATATTGAGCATTTTTTCATGTGTTTATCAGCCATTCATATTTCTTCCTTTGAGAACTGTCTGTTCAGTTCCATTGCCCACTTATTTATTGGGTTAGTTGTTGTGTTCATGTTTGATTTCTTAAGTTCTTTGTATATCCTAGAAATTAGTCATCTGTCACATATGTAAGATGCAAAGATTTTCTCCCATTCTGTTGGCTTTCCCTTAACTCTGTTGATTGTTTCCTTTGCTGCACAGACATGTTTTCATTTCATATAATCCCATTTGATTCTTGGTACAGTTTCCTGGGCAACTGGAGTCTTGTTAAGGAAATACTTTCCTAAGTCTATCTGTTGCAATGTATTCACAATCTTTTTTTTTCTAGTAGTTTTAATGTTTCCAGTTTTATGTTAAGGTTTCTTATCCATTTTGATTTGACTCACATGCAGATTGAGAGACACAGGTCTATTTTCAGTTTATTGCAAATGGATATCCAATTTTCCCAGTACCATTTGTTGAAGAGGCTATCTTTTCTCCATTGAATGTTCTTAGCCCCTTTGTCAAAAATCAGGTGGCTATAGTTTCCTGGTTGTATCTCTTGGTCTTCAATTCTACTACATTGATATTCAAGCCTGGTTTTCTGCCAGTATCAAGCTTCTTTTGCCATTATGACCCTACAGTATAGTTTGAAGTCAGGGATTGTGATACCTCTTGCACTGTTTCTTCAGTTTAGGATTGTTCTGGCTATATGAAGTCTTTTGTGCTGCCATATGAATTTTAGGATTGTTTTTTCTATCACTGCAAAGTCTTTCATTGGAATTTTTATGAGGAGTGTATTAAGTCTATCAATCATTTTTGGAAGTATAACCATTTTTCTAATATTAATTCTGCTGATTCATGAACAAGGGAAGTCCTTCCATATTCTAGTATCCTCTGTTATTTGTTTCTTTAATGCTTTGAAGATTTCCTTGTAGAGATCTTCCATGTCTTTGGTTATACTGATTTGTAAATATTTCATTTTGGGGGAATTTTTTTCTCTTTCTTTTCCTTTTCTTTCTCTTTTTTTTTTTTCTTTTTTTTTTTTTTTTTTTTTTTTTTTTTTTTTTTTTTTTTTTTTTTTTTTTTTTTTTTTTTTTTTTTTTT
>VMDO01022792.1:0-24115 GCA_007922755.1 Pedetes capensis | reverse complement strand
CGCGCCCAGCACATTAGAGAATATTCTGCTGAGCTCCTTGATTTAGAGAAGATTTTGAAGTAGATGCCACTGAAAGAGTGTCTTTCTGCTTTTTAAGCTCTGGGGTTTGGGGGCCAATGGGGTTAGCTTCCTTGCAGCAGAGGAAAAAAAAAAAAAGAGCTGGGTGGGGTGGCGCACGCCTATAATCCCAGCAGTTTGGGAGGCGGAGGCAGGAGGATCACAAGTTCCAGACCAGAGGCAGTCTGCGTATCTTAGCGAGACTCTGTCTCAAAAAGTAAAAAAAAAAATGGGCTGGGGTTGCAGCTCAGTGGTCCAGCACTTGCAAAGCGTGCAGGCGCGAGGCCCTGGCTTCAACCAACAGTACTAAAAAAAAAAAAAAGGACCTGAGCAATCTAATGACCCACCCATCCTTGAGACGATGGCTGCATGGCCTGCATGGCAGGAAGGGAATCGCTCCTTCTTGGACACAGCTGATATTGTCACCTGCTATTGTTAGGTGCCGTCTAGTTGGCGTCCGACTCATAGCAGGCCCTGCAGAACATGTCCTGCACAGGCCCATAGCCACGCAGGAGTGCTGGTGACAGTTGACCCTACGTACAAAAGGGGAAACACTACAGTCAGTGCTTCTCTGCTGTGCATAGGGTTTTCAATTGTTGTTGTTGTTGTTAGGTGCCGTCGAGTCGGTATCCGACTCATAGCGACCCTCTGTACAACAGGGGAAACACTATTGTCAGTGCTTCTCTGCTGTTCATAGGGTTTTCAATGGTGGATTGATTTTTGGGGAGTGGGTTGCTGGGTCCTTCTCCCAAGCCTACAGCACCTGGTATTCCCAGGTGGTCTCCCATCCCAGTACTAACCAGTCCTGACCCTGCTTAGCTTCCGAGATCTGACGGGATTGGATGCCACAGGGGTACAGTCGCTTGCTGAGGTCCTTATAAATGTCCCAGATTGGGGGACTATGGAGGAGGAGGGGTGGTTTTCTGAGAGCTGGGTGTGCAGGAGGCAGCCCTGGGTCTGATGGAACTATGTTTACTGGACACCTGATAAAGAGGTTAATCCAGCAAGGACTCAAGGACCGGGCTGGACCCCAGTGGCTTTACTGAGTCCATTGGCGGGTGCCCCTTCACGAGGCAGGGAAGCTGCATCGCACCTGAGGGCTTCTGGGTCCAGCCTGCAGTGGGGTCCCTAGGAATCAGACACCGATATTCTCTCTCTCTCTCTTTCTCTTTCTCTCTCTTCCTTTCTTTCTCTCCCCCGCCCACTCTCCTCCTGCATCTCCTTCTCCCTCTCCCTAGGGAAAAGGGTCTCCTTTGCTGTCTCCCCCAGCTTTCAGGGGAGCAGACGCCTTTTGTGTCCTGACCCGCAGCCACAGGGCTAACACGAGGGTTTCCAGCCCTCGGTGTGTCTCTCCCGCTTCTGCCTCTCCTTGCTTGCCCTGGGATTCCTGTGCTGTTCAAGGTCCTGAGGAAGCTGTGTTATCTTGATCCGCTCTTGCTGGAATGTAACACGCTGTTTCGCCGGCTCATGTGAGACCACAGGGGAAAACTGTGTAAACGCCTTTTCAAAGTTGAAGCAGCTGGGAAGTCTGCTTAAGAACCACGGCAAATAGAAACCTCACAGGTTAGGCATGCGGGGACAGGTGATCTTTGCTTCACTGTGTCATAAAGGTAGCTTGGGTTCAACGCTCCTTTGAGAAGTTGGTAAATTTGTTTTGTTATATTGTTCTGTCTCATGACTAGATCTTTAGTGTAAAATACTTGTTGTTGTTGTTAGGTGCTGCCGGGTGGATCTGACTCACAGTGACCCTATGTACAACACAGGGAGACACTTCCTGACACTGTGCCACGCGCACGAACAAGCAAGGGCTAAAGAGTTTAGATACGAGAGAGCCCCAGAGCCACAGGATGGTGACAGGAAAGGGCCCTGTGCCAGGGCAGCCCCTCCCTGGGTGCTCTCGGCCCTTGAGCCCCTGAGCCCCTCCCTGACGCCATACAGGCTAGGGCCACGTTCGTTGGTTGCATCCCAGACCTGGACCATCAGACCCCGTGGCTGGAGACCTCAGGTGCTCGGGTCACAGGACAGGAAGAAACCAGACTGGAGCTGAACTGGAAGCTCCCTCCCCACTATCTAGCAGTCATAATGCGGGGACTCTACAGGCTGCCAGCCAGAACTGTCACCAACACTCCTGTGTGGCTATGGGCCTGTGCGTGACATGCTCCACAGGGCCTGCAGGATGCGCCACACCAGCAGGGCCACCTGTGGTGGGCAGGTGTCAGCTGAGCTTCCAGACTAAGGCAGACCAGGGGGAAGGACCTGGCAGCCACTCCCGAAACAATCAGCCATTGAAAACACTACGAATGGCAGAACAGCACTGTCAGATACAGTGCTGGATGGAAAATGAGCTCCCCGGGCTGGAAGGCAGTCAAGAGACAACTGGGGCAGAGCTACCTCCTCATAGAAGAGTTGACCTTAATGACAGGAATGGAGTAAAACCCCTAGGACCTCCTTCTGCTGATGTGGCACAACTCAAAATGAGAAGAAACACGGTGACTGCAACATTGGGCTCAAACATAAAGAGGTGGCTGATGGCATGATGTTGGGGAGTGCTTGGTTCTGTTGTACACAGGGTCGCTAGGAGTGGGACCCGGCTTGGTGGCACCTAACAACAGCAACAACAGCAGCTGGTGGTTTGGGTGGTAGGGATTACAGGCGTGCGCAACCGTGCCCGGCCAGTACTAGGTGTTGAACCTAGGGCCTTCTCCGTGTTTTGTCAGTGCTCTATCACTGAGCCGCACCCTTGGACTATTTTTCACCCTTTTTATTTGGAGATAGGGTCTCGATAAGTTGCACAGGCTGCCTCTAGCCTCAAACCCGTGATCCTCCTGTCTCCGCCTCACCAAGCCTCTGGGATGACAGGTGTGAGCCGTGACGCCAGGCCACCTCAGACTTTCCTTTGTGCTCCCCGGGGATGGCTGCTGTGCTGTAGAAACCCCAGCAGGCCCAGCTACACAGTCTGCCCCGTGATGCACTGTGATCCTGGGGGGCCCTCGGTCCGACTTCAAGGTGGCTCCGTCCAGCAGACCATGAGGCCAAGCACAGGTCCCTCACCCGCCAAGCCACTGCAGGCAGCTGGCCCTGAGGCACCCACCCAGCAGGCCCCCTGGTGGCCCTGAGAGGCCATCGCACCCGAGCTCAGAATCCGTTCCTGCCTCAGCCAGACCCACCTCTCCAGACTCGGTTTCTGTGTCTGTGAAATGGGGTCATCATTGTATCTGTCTCTTTGAGAGACTTTCAGGAGTCAAAGGCTGGGTGCAGGTCCCACAGCAGGGCATCAGAAATAGCACCTGCTCCCCTCAAGGACGCCTCCCGACCAGGCTGGGCTCCCTGGGGTCCTGCGAAATCTTCCCCTTTCTGAGAGCCTGGATCATTGTCGCTTGCTCTTGGACCCATTCCCAGGGGCTGACACAGTATTTGTGCAATGAAGGAAGGCAACGATGAATGACCCTAGTTAGTCTGATGCTGTGGTTAGGCGTGTCGAGTCAGGTCCCTCTCATAGTGACTATGTACAACAGAATGAACCTCCCCGACACTGAGCCATGCCCGGCCCTATGTCAGTGCTTCTCTGCTATTCATAGGGTTTTCGATGGCTGATTGTTTTGGAAATGGACTGCCCGGTCCTTCTCCCAAGTCTACAGCGCCCGGTATTCCCACGGTGTCTCCCATCCGAGGACTGACCAGGCCCAACCCTGATTAACTTCTGAGATCTGATGGGATCCGATGCAAGGTGGTACGGCTCTAGGTGTGACAGTCCCCTGAGACATCTCTAGAATATCCCTGTTGTCCTGCTGTGCTTCTAAAAGAATCTATGTTGTTGTTGTTGTTGTTGTTAGGTGCCATCGAGTCGGTATCCAACTCATAGCGACCTTCTATGGTTTTCAATGGCTGTTTCAGGATTGCCTCGGGAGTGGATTGCCAAGTCCTCCTCTCATTTTTGTGGGGCTGGGAATCGAACTTGGGATCTCAGAGACTACAGAGCAGCGCTCTACCAACTGAGCTAAATCCCAGCCCCTTGTACCAAACACATACAGCTCTGTTTTTCTTGTCATTATAAACAACGCAGTATAACAACCACTTGCAAGCGTTTGCATTTGTTGGGTACTAGCCTAGCTAGAAATGGAACCCCGTGCATAACTCATATGCAGATACTGCACCATTTGGTGTAAGGGACTTGATGGACCGGTCACACAGTTACTTGGATGTTGAACCCATGTCACCAACAGCAGCCAGCATGAGGTGCTATGGTCTTGCCATAGCGATAACACATATGGTGCTGCAGCTACGCCTTCTGGTTGCTCAGCCAAGGACACTGACACTCCCGCGCTCTGGTCTGCTGGGCACACGGCTAGGACCCGATAGGACACAAGCAGGTCCTGCCCTGTCCACAGGTAGTGCTGCTCTCGCTGCAAATCCAGAGCCCTGCCCAGAGCTAATTTCCCTACCCAACAGTAATGCCGCTGCGGCCTCTTATGCTAGGCGCACGACGGACTATTCCAGAAACATGTGGAAACAGACCAGCACCTGCAACACACCACCCAGGCTGGCGATAACAGACCTAGCACTCCACAACTGCAGGCCAGCTCTGCAGCTGCCTGCCCAAGCCCCACGTCCTTGGGGCCCCCAGGACCCAGGCCTGTCATGGCACACGGACCACAGGCTCAGGGCTCCGGTGCCATTACTGCCCTGAACCCCACTTTCCAGAACCAGCTCTATGCCACGATCACACAGAGAATCCTCCCAGTGGGGCAGGGAGCCAGGAACCCACTTTACAGATAAGGAAACCAAGGCTCTGGGATTGCTCCAGGTCATTTGCCCCAGGTCACAGTGCGGGGAAGCTCAGGGCCGGGAGGCCTGGACTTAGGGCTCCTGCTGGCATCAACCCTTTGGATTTCCACGGCCCTGAAGCCAGAGGGGTCAAGTCTGCCCGGGGAGCACGCGGGAATCTATTCATTCCCTCAACATCGTGGTATGGAGCGCCGGAAACTTGTTCCAGGTGCTACGGGGGCCGGGACTCCTTGCTGCCTGCAGCTCTGGAGGTGAGCGCACCTGCAAAGGTACTGTGGTGATACGGAGGAAGGGAGGGTCGCCTGCCTGGCAGGACGCAGAACCTTCTCGCTGGGGGCTGGCGGCCTGACAGCTACAAACCGGCTGCTGGCCTTGGGCAGTGGAGACGCCGGAAAAGGGAACCCGGGGAAGCCTCTGCGCGCCTCCAGCCCAGGGAACACTGGTCTCGGGGGCTCAGAGGAGGCCGTGAGCCTGCGAGGGGCTGGGGCTGGGGCTTGAGCAAGAGAGCGGGGGACCACAGGGCCGCAGGGACTGCGGAGCCTGCGCCTCTGCGGGACCTGGGCGGCCCTAGCCGGCTCCGCAGAGCCGCTGGTCATTGCACGTCTGCAGGGGCAACCTTGACAGGGCACGGGTTCTCCTCCGCGGCCTTGCGTACCCCAGGCCGGGCAGTGCTAGGACACGGGGTAGCCTGCGGTGACAGGGTGCCAGAGAGACGCCCCGACCTCCGCGGGGAGGAAGCGGGTGGTGGGGCTGTTGTTGTAAACAGGGCCCCACCCCGGACGGAAGCACCTGCGGCGGGGCGGTGCGGGGGCTGCGCCCGGCCGCCTCGGCTCCCGCTGTCTCCTCCCTCCGGCTCTCTGCGCCCCTCCGTCCCTCCCCACTCGCACAGCCCGGCGCGCCCTCTGCCCGCCCTGCCCTTCTTGCGGATCCCTCAGGCCCTCAGGTGCGGATCCCCCTGCTCCTCGGGTGTGGACCACCCCCTGCTGCTTGGGCGCAGAACCCCCTGCTGCTTGGTCGTGGACCCCCCCTTCCCGTCGGGTGTGAACCCCGCTTCCCTTGGGGCGCAGATCCCTCCTGCTTCTTGGGTGGGGACCCACTTCCTCCGGGGACCCCGCCCCGCCCGCCCCGCCGCGGGTAAAAGGCCGAGGCCGGCGCCCCGAGGCTGCGCGGCTCCTCTCCCCATGGCCCTGTCTCCCAACCCTTGTACCAGTGCTGTGCTCGGACCCTGGTACAGGCCTGGGGGGCAGGGACCTGGGGACGCTCTGCAAGGACCAGACTCGACCGGTCCTCTCCAACCTGCCAAGCCTGCCAAGGCGCCGGGCCCACCTCCCCAGCTCCAGGCTGCGCCCAGGCACTGCAGGACCCCTCCCTTGGCCCAGCTGGGGATCCGAACCCCTCCTCACCTGCCCAATCCCCTTCCTCTCCCTCCTGGGGCCTCCACGCGGCCGGCGCCCACGGCCTTAGATTTTGAGAAGTTTCCAGACCCCCACCCCTGCTTCCTCCTAGGCATTTCATCAAGAGTAATGTGGAAGTTTGGGGGCTGCCGCCAGGCGGCTATACTGTCTGCCCCTGGGCCAGGGCGCTGGAACCCCCACGGCCTGGACCTCCCCAAGGAGCGGGAGGCTGAGACCAGAGGCCCACGGCGGGAGCCTCAGCCCTCCCTGCTCCCCAGGCAGCCGCCTGGTCTAATGGCAAGGACCTAAAAGGGAGCCCGAGGGAGGGCGCATCAATTCCCGCGGCCCTGTCCCCCTGTCCCCCTGTCCCCCGGCGAGGCCGGCACACAGCCCACGGCCACCCCACTGGCGGCCCCAGGGCCCGCCCCTCCCTCCGCCGGAGACCACGCCTCTCCTCTGGGAAAGGGCTTTTTATTCCGCGGGGGCGGGGGCGGGGGCGGCAGGGCCTCAGAACTTCTGGAACTGCTTCTTGGTGCCCGCGGCCTTGGTGACCTTCAGCACGTTGAAGCGCACCGTCTTGCTCAGCGGCCGGCACTCGCCTACGGTGACGATGTCGCCGATCTGCACGTCCCTGTGGCAGCAGGTAGGGCGTGTCCTCAGGAGGGGACCCCCCCCCCGTGGCCATCCGTCCAACCCCAGCTCAGCTCCAGCTGCCCCCACCCTGGCCCCCACTTCTCTACTGGACACAGTGGTCTCCACTTACTGCCATCTGTGGGGTGGTCGGTGGCCACCCCCACCCAGACCCCAGGGCCTACACCCCCTCTTCCAGGAGGCCCTCCCTATCAGCAGCTGCCCCACCTCCCCTACCTTCCCTCATCTGGCCCTCTCCCTGCTCCAAAGCGCTCCTTGGCAGAGCAAGGCCTGGCCCTTGGTCTCCACTAAGGCCCCAGCGGCCCACAACTAAGCTCAACGTGAAACTTGGTCAACAAACAAGCATTTCAGTCTAAACCGTTGCTAGAAGCCATGGAATCTAGCCTGACTCACAGGGACCCTACGTACACCAGAGGAAACACTCCTGGACGGTGCGCCATGCTGGGCACTACACCATGTCCATACTTCTCTGCTATGCATAGGGTTTGTGATGGCTGATTGTTTTGGGAGTGGGCAGCCAAGTCCTTCCTCCATTTTTTGTGGTGCTGGGGATCAAACCCAGGGCCTCAGAGACCGCAGAGCAACACTCTACCAGCTGAGCTAAACCCCTAACCTTAACCCTAACACATGCAATACAAGAATAATCCTATGGGCCCCAGCCTCCTGCCTCCTAGGACCGTTCTAGGGACCTTGACACGAAGCCCTTGTCAGAAAGGCCACCTGCAAGCTGGGTGTGGTGGCACACACCTGTCATCCCAGCAGCTAGGGAGGCAGAGGCAGGAGAATAGCAAGAGACTAGAGGCGGTCTGCATAACTTAGGAGAGACCCTGTCTCAAAAAGTGAAAAAATGGGCTGGGGATGCAGCTCGGTGGTCCAGCACTTGCAGAGCATGCAAGTGCGAGGCCCTGGGTTCAACCCCCAGTACCACACACACACACACACACACACACACACACACACAAAGGCCATCTGCAGGGCCCCGGGACTCACCTGAAGCAGGGGGACAGGTGCACGGACATGTTCTTGTGGCGCTTCTCAAAGCGATTGTACTTTCGGATGTAGTGGAGATAGTCCCGGCGGATGACGATGGTCCTCTGCATCTTCATCTTGGTCACCACGCCTGGGGGGAGGGGACAGGCAGATGAGGACTCAGGCCTCCTGGGAAAGGGAGCCCAGGGTGACCCAGGGCATGCTGGGAGCCAGAAGATGCTGGGTGGAGGGACCCCAAGAAGCCCTGATCCTGGCATCAGCTTTGCCAAACGGCTTTCTCAGCAGTGCCCACGCGGACATCTGAAGACCATCGTGAGAAAAGACATCATCTGCCAGCATCCCCCTAGCGCAGGCCCCGGGGGACGCCTCACTCACCAGACAGGATGCGGCCCCGGATGGAGACGTTCCCGGTGAAGGGGCATTTCTTGTCAATGTAGGTGCCCTCGATGGCCTGGCAGGAAGAGACAGGACCGAGCCTCGGTCAAGCAGTTCAGAACAGGACCGTGTGCGCGTGGACCCCAGGACACAGACTACAGTTCCCAGAAGCCCCAGGGCAACCTCTCAGGAGTGGGCAGGCCAAGGGTGCAAGGACGAGCATCCCATCTGAGGGTCCGCGCACCTCTTTGGGGGTCTTGAAGCCCAGACCAATGTTCTTGTAGTAGCGTGGCAGCTTCTCCTTGCCCGTCTCTCCCAGCAGGACTCTCTTCTTGTTCTGGAAGATGGTCGGCTGCTTCTGGTAGGCACGCTCGGTCTGCGGGGGTGAAGAGGGGGTGAGCTTACAGACACGGGCAGGCGGAGACCTGGGTGGGGTCCTTCCCAGGGTCCGGCAGACCCATCACCACACAGCACTTACACCCGGGGGAGCAGTGCGCCAGGATTGCTCTGCAAGGCGCAGCCACCCCCAGCTGCCTGCAGTTCAAAGCCTTGGCCTTAAGCCTGTCATCCCAGCGGCTTGGGAGGCGGAGACAGAAGGATCACAAGTTTGAGACCAGAGGCAGCCTGCGTAACTTAGCGAGACCCTGTCTCAAAAAATAAAAAAAATGGGCTGAGAGTGGAGCTCAGTGGTCCAGCACTTGCAGAGCACGCAAGCGCGAGGCCCGGGGTTCAACCCCCAGTACCGCAGGGGGAAAAAAAAAAAAAAGAAAGAAAAATTCTGGCCGATTGCAGGTTATCCGCTTTAGAACACCTCCCGCGGCCTGCAGACCCACCCCTGTGACCAGAACCGCCCTGTGCCGCTGCCCACGCTCTGGCCAGGGCCCCCTCCGGACGAACGGCCGCCCACGTGGCTTCGCGAACACGCGAGGACCCAGCGCAAGCTGAGATGTACGACGGGCTCCCAGGCTCTGCCCTCAGCACGCAGGCCCCAAGGAACCGGGCTCCGGGCTTGGGGCCTCCAAACGCCACCTTCTAAACCCCGGGGCCGGGGACCCCGCTAGCGCGCGCAGCCCCAGTACACTGCGCTCATCGGAATGGCGGCGCGGGCGCGAACCTCCGCCGGAGTCGATGCCTAGGGAACCAGGGACGCCCAGAAACCTCCAAACTGCGGCGGGGGTCCCGCTTTCCCGGGCGCCCCCCGAGGTTGGGAGCGGGACGCGCCGACCAGGCCCCAGGCCCCAGCCCCGAGCGCAAACCTGAATGTCCGCCATCTTCCCGGCCGCCTGGGAAAAGAAAGCAGCGGCGGCATCCGGTTTTCCTTATCCGCTGCGCAGGGGCCGGAGAGGAAGTGACGAAAGGGGCGTGGGCGGGGTTAAGGGCAGCGCCTCTCTGATCGACAGTCGGCCTTCCCCCAGCGGGCCGTTACGGACCATCCCTTCACCGCCATGATGGTGACGGGCTGAAGGGAGGGAAGCACTCGCTGTCTCGCGAGAGGCTGAGGCTCTCGCGCCGCGGGCGTTCAGGTTAGGAAGGAGTAGTTTGTGTTATCGCGAGAGTCTCTGAGAGGCGACCAGCTTCTGCGCTGCGTAGGTTCGCGTGGGATTTGGGCACCGCGTGGCTGCGCGCGCACGGGCTGGAAACACGAAGCGGTGGCGGCCATCTTTCTGCCGGGCAAGCGACCCGCGGGAGCTGCCTGTTCGCGGAGGCGGGAGCAAAAAGGGCCTGTTCTGTATCCGCTTCGCCCCGCGCGGCGATGCCGTGAATAGTGGCCCTTGTTCTGCCGCCATTCTGCGGATCACACCGCTGTCAGCCCCTTGCTAATAAGTGGAAACGCGCTGCCCAGCGCGGGAGCCGGTGGCACCTGAACATGTGGCCTTTGCGACCGAGGACCTGGAGTTTTAGCTTTAATTTAATTTATCAAATTCACATAGCGACCGTGGCTGATGGCGCCTGCGCAGGGTGTCACGGGTCTGTAACTGAGCAGAAATGTCGTCTTTCCTTTACTCCGCCTCGAAGTGTAGCCCAGCGGGTTCGAACCTGCGATCCTGACCGTGCCTCCCGAGGGCTAGAGTTACAGGCGTGGCCCTTGCTCCCACCTCATCTTAAAATCCGAGGGCTGGGGATATAGGTCAGTGGTAGAGCACTTGCCTAGCCTGCGATAAGTTCTGGGTTCCGTTCCCAGCACGGAGTGGGGGGAAGTACTTATTAATAGGTACTATGTGCACACGGTGCAAAATTCAAAAGGTGCAAAAAACAAATGTGGAAAGGTGCATCTGACCCCTCCTTTTCTCCTCTAGACCCTTAGTTTTTTGTTTTTGCCGTACTAGGGGTGCTGAACCCAGGGCCTCACACATCCTGTGTACGTGCTATAGCACCGAGTTCCAACCCTAGTCCCCTTTGTATCTTTAGACAAGGCCTCGCTAAATTACACCAGCTGCCTCTGCTCTCCAACTCCCGATATTCCTGCCTCAGCCTCCTAAATCACTGGGATTACAGGCGGGAGCCACCACGTGGCATTGAACCCCTTGTTTCTATCATCAGAAACAACAGCTGTTAGCTCTCAGTGAGTCTTCCAGTCTTATGAACCCTTCCTTGTGTGTGTGTGTTTTTTTTTTTTTTTTTTTTTTTTTTGTGGTGCTGAGGATCAAACTAGCTAGGCAAGGGCTCTACCGCTGAGCTGCACCCCAGGCCAGCTGTTGGCTAAATTGATTTTTTGTTTCTTCTGTAATTACAGGCATGAACTTTTTCTTTACTGAGCTGGGAAGGATTTCTGAGATTAGGAAAAACTGAAAACAGAGGCCGGGCGTGGTGGCGCACCCCTGTAATCCCAGCGGCTTGGGAGGCAGAGGCAGGAGGATCACAAGTTCGAGACCAGAGGCAGTCTGCGTAATTTAGCGAGACCCTGTCTCAAAAAGTAAAAAAATGGGCTGAGGGTGCAGCTCAGTGGTCCAGCACTTGCAGAGCATGCAAGGGTGAGGCCCTGGGTTCAACCCCCAGTACCGCAAAAAAAAAAAAAAAAAAAAAAAAGAAAAAAAAAAGGAAAACTGAAAACAGCACCAGGACCCACGGTTCTATTTATAGTATTTGCTAAACCACTGACAGAAGTAACTAAGAAAATCCAGCACACTGACAGCAGATGCCTGTAATTCCAGCCTTGGGGAAGCTGAGTAAGGAGGACCGCTGAGTTTAAGGCCAGCCTGGACTACATAGCGATACCATCTGAGAACAAAGCAAATTTAGAAAAACACTTGGCAGGAAATGCGGGAGGCTGCCTGGGTGGTTTGCCTCCTAGTGGGGCTGAGTGGGATTTCCTCTCTGGTTTTTAAAGTGCTCAGTGTTTTGCAAATTGCTGAGTAGTTTGTGTGATTTTGATGATAAGGGAAACGCCAAGAGAAATATTGCTGCACTGTGAAGGAGCAGGAGCAATTTGGAGATGTTTAGGTCCACAGCTGTCCATGTATTTGACCACAGTCCACAGTGGGAAATACATTCTAGGGCTGGGGCACAGCTCAGTGGAGTACTTGCCTAGCACCCAAAAGCCCCTGGATTCACCCACTCCCACCCCGACCCTAGAAAAAAGAATAGAAGATAAAATCTGTGTTGGTTGGTGACCAGACGCCTCCCTCTGGCTTGCGAGCCTTTCACTCTTTCTGCAAGACACTGATGTTTCCTTTTTTCATTTCCACTCAATTTACTAGTGCTAGGGACGGAACCCAGAGCCTTGTACATTCTCGGCAAGCTCTCTGCTGCTGACCTACGCCCCCAGCCCTTCAATTTCATTTCTTCTAATGCTAGTTACAAGTTAACTTCATTGATTTATTGACTTGCAGTTTGAAGAGCCTTGATTATCTAATAAAAGTCTGCAAACACTAGCAGTTACCATTTGGGGCACTGTTTCCCAGCCTCAGCCATATTTCACAGACGGAAAAAGTGTTTGCCAGCATTTCAGGGCAGAAATGCAGTCACTAACAGACCTGAGGAGGCACTTGCCCTTCCTGGTGAGCCCCCAAATGCTGTTTTTAAATCAAGCCCCTCACCAGACATGGTGGCATGCACCTGTGATCCCAGCAACTCAGGAGGCAGCAACAGGAGGGTGCTATGCCTGTGTAACCTAGCGAGACCTGCTCTCAAAGTAGATAGAAAAGTGGGCTGAGGGTGCAGCCCAGCGCTGGAGCACTTGCAAAGTATGTGTGGGGCTCTGGGTTCAACCCCCTAGAACCAAAACAAGAAGAAATGCCCCTGCTTTGTTGCCCTACCCCATGAGCTCCGAGGTCACCATGGCTTGGGTGTGGCTGGGGTAGCGGGGCTGCCTGGGAGTGCCTCGGCCTAGGCAGTTGAGAGGATGGATCTGCAGCTTGGAGAACATCTGCCTTTGGCCAGCTGCTCTGAGCCATGTACGCTAAGGGAACGGTTCAGGGTGCGCGGCAGGCTGCATTCACGTTCTACAATGGCAAATGGAGTCGGTCTCTTCAAATGCGTATTGGCCATCCTCTGGTGAGTTCCTTCTATCTGGACACAATTGCTTCAAAAAGAAGGGTAACTTGCAAAAATTTCCTCCCAGTCTGTTGTTAGGTACCATGGAGTCTGTACCTGACTCATGGCGACCCTGTATACAACAGGTGAAACACTATTGTGCTTCTGTGCTATTCATAGTTTTCAATGGCTGTTTCTTGGGAGCAGGTTGTCAGGTCCTTCTCCCAAGCCTACAGCACCTGGTGTTCCCAGGTGGTCTCCCATGCCAGTTACCAGTGAGACACGCCCCCTGCTCTTTCACTGCTGTGTATCCCAGGCTGACCTGAAACTTGTCATCTCCTACCCTGGCCTCCTGACTGCTGGTACTACAGGTGTGTACCACCTTGCCAGGCTTGCTGCCTGGTCTTTTGTAAGTTTTTAATCCTTATAAAGTTTGTCTTCTGCTTGTAATGGATCACTCTGGTGGGATATTACATTGTTTAACATGGAATTTGACAAAACCTAAAGATCTGTGATGTGAGTGTGGTCACCGAGGAAGCACTTCTGGGGCTTCAGCTCCAGCAGGGGCACCATGGTGAGACCGCTGAGGAAAGTTAAGCCACGCAGGTGCTTCTGGCACTTGATCTGAGCATGGCAAAATGCACAGCACACACATGTGCTCAGCTTCATGTGAAGTTGCACATTTACTGTAGAATTGAGAACTGCCCACCAGCGCCAACTCGGTAGCACCAATCTAGCTTGCTGTCAGGGCACAGACCTTTGTATTTACCCAGAGTACTTGGTGTTGGGATCCCTGTCCAACATCTACAAAGTCACTCACCCCAGGGAGGTTACCTAGTGACTCCCCACCCACCACCCCCAGGGGTTCATGCAGGCTGCTGTGACATTTAGTTCCCAGCCATATTCTAGGGTCCCTGAGGCCCTGCAGCCAGACAGCAATGCAATTCAGTCCCACGCTTTGCAGATGAACTAGAAAGGGGCAGCTTATGGGCCCGAGGACCGCTGTTTAGCAGTTCCGTGCTCCTGGGGCCTGCCTCACAGCAGACACACTCCAAAGACGCCAGATTCCTTTGTTTAAGAACAATTTATTTGCACATACTGACACCCTGTCTCAAAAAACTAAGCTGGGAAAAATATGAAATGTTCCTAATTGCACAACAGCAGGAAGGAGCCTGTGACCTACAGCTGTACCCCTAATACAGCCCCTGGCGGGTGCACCCCCACCCTAACAGCTGCAGAGCACAGCCCTGGGCCGGGATGCCCCACCCAGGTGTCCCAGCTCTCCTCTCAAACACAGCAACCACAGTAACACTAGTTGCCCCTCCCTAGATTCGTGAGCATGCAGACGTGAGTTCTCTGCTTAAATGGCCTCACAGGCCCTAGACAGGCAGCGAGGGAGGCCCCTGGGTCCCCCACACCCCGGGGCGGCGGTGGAGGAAGTGCAGGCCAGGCAGGCATGAGGCATAAACGGTCTTTATTGGGCTCACACCAGGAGTCCGTGGGTCTTGAGGACCTCTGTGAACTTGTTGATCTTCTTCTCCACGTTCTTCTCAGCCTGTTTCCGTAGCCTCTGTGGAGCAGGAACAGATGGCGATGAGGCTACTGTGCTGGGCCCCAGCCCTGAGGTGCCCACCGAGGCGTACCCGCAAAGGAAAGCCCTGCTCTCATCTCACCATGAGCTGCTTCTTCTTGCGGTAGTGGATCTTGGCCTTCTCCTTCCTCTTCTCCTCCAGGGTGGCCGTCACCGCCTGGTACTTCCAGCCAACCTCATGGGCCAGCCGCCCCAGGTAGGCAAACTGCAGGACAGGGGCAGGAGGACATGAGCCCCGGCTGGAGGAGGCAGGCGGCCCCAGGGGAGCCAACGTCCTGGAGGGCCCTGGATTGCCACCCCTCCTGGCATCAGCTGAGCCTTTGGCGTTATCGGCACTGCCCGGTAGCCTCCGCAGACCATCGTGAGAAAAGGACATCATCTGCCAGTCTTGAGGACCTCAGTCCCACACCTGCCCCGCCAGCGCCAGTCTTGAGGACCTCAGTCCCATACCTGCCCCGCCAGCGCAATCTGGAGCTCACCTTTCTTGTGGGCTTCAGCCGTACCACCTTGAGAGCCGCAGGGACCACCATGCGCTTTTTCTGTTAGAGAAGGAGAGGGGCTCAGAGACCCGCTCAGGCGGCACTTGGGGAAGGAGGCTGGCGGCAGGCGTCTCAGCCAGAGAGGTTTTCATGAGGCTCAAACAATGTAGGTAACTGCAGAACATCACAGACGCCAGGCGCACGCAGGTGCGCAAGGTCGGGCCTAGCTCACCTTGTCGTAGGGTGGGGGGATCCCATCGAACACCTTGAGGCGCTCCAGGGCAGCCTGGCCTCGTTTGGTCTTGTGGGGCAGCATGCCTGTGGGCAGACAGCAAGCAGGCTCTTCAGTGGGGCCTGGAGCCAGATGCTGGCCCCCCTGCAGGGTGGGCATTGGCCTCAGATGGTAGTGCATGTGGAGTTTTCTCATGGTTGGGAAACTCGAACATGAGTGGGAGACGTCCTCATCACAGGCCACCTGCCACCCTCCCAATCTGGCGCGGCTTACCTCGCACAGTCCGCCAAAAGATGCGGCTGGGGGCCCGGAAGTGGTAGGGACCCCGGGAAGGGTTGGTGTTCATCCGCTTGCGGAGGAAGGCCAGGTACTTCACTGTGGGGGAGGCAGGGCGTGAGGCCCACTGGGTCCCCAGCTGAACCCTACGCTTCCCTCAGCCACCCCAGATACCCAGAGCCTGGGCCTGCAGATCCCAACTCACGCTTATTTCTGTAGAAATTGCCAGAAATGTTGATGCCCTCGCAGCGCACAACCACGACTTTTCGGCCTGGAGGAAGAGAGGGGCATGAAGAGGGATAGTTAGAAAGGCCACAGTCCCTGTCCGTGGAGAGGGGACCCCATCGGGTGCACAAATTACCACAACCCACAGAGCGGGAGCCCTGGCTGAGCAGATGAGCCAGAGTCCGCCCCAGAGGGAGTGGCAGGCAGGTCTCAGAGCGGTGCATGGGGTTGATCTCATGGTCGTTGAGACTCAAACGAAAGATGGTGATTGCTGCTCATCACGGACCACAGGCCAGGCCCCCCACAGGGAGAGCCAGGAGCACTTACCGAGCAGCACCTGCTTGGCCACGATGGCCGCCAGGCGGCCCAGGAGATGGCCCCGGCCATCCAGCACCAGGACCTGGAGGAGACCAGAGGGTCAAAACGCCTGGCTCCACCCCCGCATCCAGGCTCGCTACAGAGCGACACTTACAGCTAGGAAAACAGAGCAAGAAAGCAAAAGGCTAAGCCTGCATCAGTGAGCAGGACACTCACCCACTCCTCCTCGGGTGCCTAGGGGGCACGAAATTTCCATGCTCAGACTCTTCTGGATAGTAAGCATCTAAGCTAGGATCTGAGCCAATACTGACAATACTGTCTCCAGATCACCCAGCCACAAGAACTTGTCACCTATGTCACTAATCAAGTCTCCAACAACCTTGAGCCTTGTAACATGCTTCAGGTAGATGAGGTTAGGGGAGTTGTCCAGGCTGGCTCAGCACCCCCGGATAAACAGCTATGCGCTCATCTTCAGCTTCCTCATGCCTAACAGAAGCCCTCCTGATAACGATATAGTAACACATGATAGCTTTTAACAGCACATACTGCTGCCTGTGCCTGTAGGGATTGTTGGAAAGCAACACACAACCACATAAAATACTAAGCCTGGCTTACTGAAAACGTGACCTTGACCAAAAACCTGAGCTCTCAGGCCTGGCATGGTGGAGCACCCCAGTAACCCCCGCACTGACAGAGGCAGCGGGATCAGGAGCTGGGCGGTGGCCTGGGCTACATAGGGAGACCCTGTCGGAAGGAAGGAAGGAAGGAAGGAGGGAGGGAAGGAAGGAAAGGACGAGAGACAAAGGAAAAAGAAAAAAAAAATCTTCAACTCTACGTGTCTATTTCCTCACGTGTAATGAGGCCAGGACCTGCCCCACGAATACTGCCCCCAACCAACCATACAAATGGTGCAAAACGCGCTACAACAGGGTTACAAGGGAGATTAAGGCTCCCTACGTCTGGGGGTATGGCAGTGCGGACCCCCTACCTATCAGAAAAAACGAGGGCTCTTTGCAGGGCCATCTTCCCTTTATACGCGGATGGAACACGGGGAGACGCGGAATCCAAGAGCCAGGCTGCTGTCGCGCTCCCCGCGACCTCCACGTGGGTTTGGGACTAAGGATGCCCCACAGCCCCGGCCTAATCCTCAAAGCCCCCCGCTTCCAGCCGGACCCGCCTTCAAGGCGTCTACCGAACCCCGACACGAGGGGCGAGGCCACCCTGCACCCGCTGCCTAGGAGACCCCACAGTAAAACACTAGGAGCCGCACGGACCCGGGAGTGGCCCTCGCTACGGGCGGGACGGAGCAGCCTCGGTTCCGGAGAACCCCAGCTTCAGGACACAGAAGCCAGCCGGGCTGCCGGGTGCTCCCCGCCCCGGGGGCCACCCAGGGGCCCAAAAAGGAGGAAGACCTGGCCCCCAAGCGCCCCGCCCGCCATCCGAAGCCGGGCTCCACGGGGTCTCCCTGTCTCAGACCCTTTCCGAGGCTGGGGGCGCCCGCGCTGCGCCCGGCCCCGAGGTGGGTGCGCGCTCCTCCCGCCCCACACCCGAAGCGGCCGCGACGTTCGGCCACGCTACCGGCTTCCTTTGCGCCAAAACGGCCTCTGTGCGCCTCGCTGTCGGCCCCGAGCCCCATCAGGCACGGAGGAGAGCGCGGGAGGCGCCCGCTCCGTCCCCGCCTGGCTCCCCCGAGACCCCACGCCGCCCCGGCCCGCACAGAGCCCGAACCTGCCCCTCCGCCATCTTCGGCAGCCGCCTGGGAAAGAAGGAAGTGCTGGTGCAGGGTTTCTTATCCCTGGCTGCAGGGGCGGAGGAAGTGACGCAACCCGGGCTGCGCGGACAGCTTCCCGTCTCCCCATTGGCTAGCGTGCGGCGCGCGTGCGCACAGGCGCCCCACAGGGAGGCGGGCCATCGTCCGCCTGTCCAATCCGGGCGCCGTTCGATCGGAGCCCGGCGGCCATGCCTGTGCGGGGCGGGGGGGTCACGTGGGTTCTGGGGCGGCTCTGCCGGGCTGCGCTGTCCGGCCTAGGCGGCCATATCTTTGAGGGACTGCTCGGCTCCCCCCCGCCCCCGGGACGGTCGTCCCTCCAGCGACCCGAGGCTCCACGGCACGTGGTGGCCCACAGGGGGCGAGCGCAAGCCCCGCACGCCCTTCTGAGCTCCGCCTTGCAGATTCCGTTCGTGTGGGGCGGCCTCGGGGACCTGGGCAGCAAGGCCTCAGTCGGGCTCCCCCAGAGAGCCTCCCGGTCCAGCGTCCGTGGCGCCAAAGACTGGCCTCCCGGGATGACTGCACGGCCTCCGACTCTTGTCCATCGCCCAGCGCTGGCCCCGGGCACAGAGGCCTCAGAAGATGCGTGCCCAGGTGTTGAAGGTGTGGCTCCGTAGTAGAGCACTCGCCCCGCATGCGCAGGGCCCTGGGTTTAATCCCAGCACAAAACAAAAACAAACAAACAAACAAACAAACAAAAAAAAATATATATATATATATATGAAAACTGCATCAACTGGAAAACTTGTGTTTTTTGTTGAGACAGGGTCAGGCCATGTAGTCCAGGCTGGCCTTGAACTCTCGGTCCTCCTGCCTCAGCCTCCCAAGTGCCAGGATGACTGCGCCATGGCAAAACCAACACTCTGAAACCTAAGCTGCCCCCATTCACAGACAGTCCCAGGTCCCGCAGAGCTGGTATAAAAGAATCATTTATGTACAAGTTCACGGGGACGGGGCTTTGTACAGAGCAGGGTACGAGGGGCCTGTGCTGGGCTCCGGCGTTGCCTATGTCCTGGAGAGAGAACCAGAGGAGCAGCGGGGCCCAGCCTCTGGCCAGCTTCCTCTGGGTCCAGGCCGTGCATCCTCTGGCAGGTGACACCTCTCGCTGCGCCTCAGTGTCCTTGTCTGTAAAATGGAATGATAAAGTTGTTTGTCCTACTTGGGGTTTAGAAGCTCAGCAGGGAGGGGAGACGGAGCACCTAGCTCAGGGCTGGCACTGACTCAGGCCCCAAGAACTCCATTCAAGGAGAACTCTGCAGAGCTGGGGGTGGCTCCCTCCTCTGCTCCACCAAGGAAGTCACGGGCCACATGTGGCCAGTGGGCCCTTCAGATGTGGGCATGCACCTGAGGAGCTGAAGTTTTAATCCCACCTAATTTTGACTAAGGGCTGGGATTTAGCTCAGTTGGTAGAGCTCTGTGCTGCAGTCTCTGAGGTCCCAAGTTCAATTCCCAGCACCGCAAAAATGGGAGAAGGACGTGGCAATCCATTCCCTAAAGCAATCCCGAAACAGTCAGCCATTGAAAACCCTATGAGGGTCGCTATGAGTCGGATACCGACTCGATGGCACACAACAACAACAACAATTCTGACTAAAACCAATAATGTGGTTATTGGGAGAATAGGAAGAGAAAGGTGGGAAGAAAACTTCTCAGTGTATTAATGCTTTCCAAAAAGGTTATAATAAAAATTACCGCTCAGGAAGCTGGGTACAGTAGGTCACACCTGTGACCCCAGCCTCGCAGGAGGAGGAAATGGGAGACCACAGGTTCGAGGCCAGAGGCAGCCTGCGTAACTTAGGGAGCCCCTGACTCAAAAAACAAAGGACTCACCGAGATGTGGGCCCTGCCATCTCAGCACTCCACCAGCAGCACATCCTGGGGATACGGGGCCGGGGGCACCTGCGGCCCCCATGGGGTCAGCTGCAGCAGGCGGGCAGGGCCTGGGCCACCCCTGTCCTCCCCACCTGCTCTGGCCACCTCCCTGATGGCTCACCAGCTCCCCGGGGGGCGGGGTCCTCCACCTTGACCTTCTCCTCCTCAGGCACCAGGAGGCGGCCAGCAGCAGGAGGCCTGCGGGCAGCAGCAGTAGCAGCAGCAGCAGCTGGGACTGAGGGGCTGGCAGAGCGGTGGCCTCCAGGGCCCCGGGGCTCCTCGGGGGCAGCAGGGTGGAGGATTCTGGGGAGAGAGAGGAAGCTGGTGACCCAGGAGAAGGGCTGGACAGAAGGGAAGGCCTGTCTGGCCGGGCCGTGTGGCCTCAGCTGGCCATCACCCTCTCTGTGCCTCAGTTTCCTCATCCCAGTGAAATGGGGATAGCATGACTCACCTCGTAAGAGCGTTACAAAAATCAACAGCAAATACACAGAAAGTGCTTGAAGAGGACCTTGAACCTAGCAAGGTTCTATTCTATTCCATTTATTTATTTGTTCTTTGAGACAGAGTCTCACTCTATAGTCCAGGCTGGCCTGGAACTTGGGATCGTCCTGCTTCAGGCTCCTGAATGCTGGGACTGCAGGTAGGGCCACTATGCCCGGTCAGTTTACGAGTATATTTTATTTCATAGTTAAACCACAGTGTTTCTGGAGTCTGTGACTATTTGTCTTTCTTTCCCCAATAGTGCACCAGCTCCATGTGGGCAGAAGGCACTTCTGTGTTGCTTGCTACCAGAATCGACCACTTAGCACGTAGTAAATACCTCAGTGGTGGACAGGTAGGTGATAAAACAGCAATTCATACAGTGAATAAAGCTGTAACAGGTCATGACGCCCACAAATCTCGTCCCTTTTTATTCTCTCTGCCTTGTCTCCAGCCACATGGGCCTATTTGATGTCCCTTAAATACATTAGGTAGGATTCTGCTCTGGGGCCTTTGCACTGACTGCTCCTATATTCTAGGCAGGAAGTTCTACATAGAATGTTCTAGACAGAATATGTATTGTGTTGGATGCCATCAAGTTGAATCCGACTCATAATGACCCTATGTATAACAGAAGGGAACCCTCTCCAACACTGTGCCATGCAAATGATCTTTTTACGTTTGAGCCCATTTTTGCAGCCACAGGATGGGAGACCGCCTGGGAACACCAGATACTGTAGGTTTGGGAGAAGAACCCAGCAATCCACTCCCAAAAATCAATCTGCCATTGAAAACCCTATGAAAAGCAGAGAAGCACTGACAATAGTGTTTAGCCTGTTGTACATAGGGTTGCTGAGTCGGATACCAGCTCAACAGCACCTACCAACAACAACAACAGATACAACTCTGATCCTACCACACAAAATGTCTATTCATGTCCTACGACCAGATTCAGATGCAAAACTGATTACAATCTGGTGGTGGTGGTGCACAGCCATAATCCTAGCCCTTGGGAGCCCCAGGCAGGAGGATTGTGAATCTGAGGCCAACCTGGGCTACAGAGCAAGATCCTGCCTCAAAAAAAAAAAAAAAAAAAAAAAAAAAGAAAAAACCTGATTCCACCCTAGGCCCCAAAGAAAACTTTAATGAGCTGAAACAACTGAGTCTTCCCAGGGCGTTGTCGCTCATCATTTTTCAATTATCAATAATTCCCAGATTATCTCATTTAGATACTTTCGTGCTGGGTCATTCAGAATAACAGCCACTTGCCCCCTGTAGCTATCCAGCTCATGATCTCTGGCTGGTTTGAATTAAGATGCTCTAAGTGCGCAGCCTGCACAACTCAGTGAGACCCTGACTCAAAATAAAAAGTGGCTGGGGGTGCAGCTCAGTGGAAGAGTGCTTGCAAAGCATGAAGGAGGCACTGGGTTCAAGCCCCAGTACTGCAAAAAAAAATAAATAAATAAAAAATTGGTAGGTCGGTAGGTAGATAGAGTTTGTGTTGAGACGGTAAAATGTGGAGGGCTAGCGCACCAACTAAAATTGTCAGTTAAATGATTAGCTATTAAATAGAAGTATAGGCTGAGGGTGCAGCTCAGTGGTGAGCACTTGTCCAGCATCTGCAAAGCCCCAGGTTCCATCCCCAGCACAAGGAAAAAAAAAAACAAGAATTATAAAATCATTCAAATTAAGTTCAACAATGCGATTACAGAAATGAAAACAGGTTAGTGGTTCGCAGTGGTCAGAGACCACAGTAGTGCAGGCAAGCTTGTGATGATGGCAGATGGTACCATCCGGGACATTTTGTATGGGGTGGTGGTACTGGGCATTGAACCCAGGGCCGCATGCATGTTAGGCATGTGCTGCGCCACTGAGCTACATCACAGCCCTTTTTAAAATCATTTTGAGACAGAGTCTCCCTAAGCTGCACAGGCTGCCTCAGCCTCCAGCATCTCAGGGGTGACAGGCACGCTCCTGGTTTATGTTGACGGAATGGCGGGTCCACAGAGCTGTGCACGAGATAAAGTCACACAGGCCATTAAGGCAAACGCATATGCTGGGGGCGGGGGGGGGGGGGGGGGGGGGGGGGGGGGGGGGGGGGGGGGGGGGGGGGGGCGGCCATGCCTGTGATCCCACGGGGAGGCTGGGGCAGGAGGATCCTGAGTCCAGGCCAGCCTGGGCTACACAGTGAGACCCTGTGTTAAAAGAGAAAGCAATGCCGTGCTAACCCTCCCTGTGACCCTGCTGGAGATGGTCCCTTACAGGGTAGTCAGGTCACAGTAAGCCCCCTGGGGGGCTCTCAGCCAGCAAGAGGGAGCCTTCCCAGAGGTGAACCTTAGATGTGGTCCTGGACACTGGGGGAGAATGCCAAGTGTCCACAAAGTCACTCCCGTAACTGGAGGGAGGTAGGCCGGAGCAACTCTCCCAGCCACCCTGAGCTGGACTCAGCCCCACCTGTACTGTGATCTTGGCCTTCTGGCCTCAGATCAGGCTCTGTGGTTTAAGCCACGCCACGTGGTGTGCAGGACTTTGTTAGGGCACGCGCACCAATGTGCATAAGTAATCGCTGAAATCTCCAGAAACCCTGTGGACGGAACCAATGTTGGTTCCCTGGTTTTGATCTTGTTCTTTGGTTAATTTAACAAGCAAAATGAATGTGATGCTATGGAGGCTGGGCGCGAAGGGTGCAAGGGATCCCCTCAATTATGCTTTCCTTCCTTCTTTCCTCCCTCCTGCCCTCCCCTCCTTTTCTTTTTCTTTTTTTCTTTTCTTTTCTTTCTTTCTTTTTTTTTTTTTTTTTGGAGACAGGATATTACTGTGCAGCCCAGGCAGGCCTTGAACTTGAGATCCTCCTATCTCAGCCTCCCTATCGCTGTGCCCAGCACTCTCTTCAACTTCTTTGCATTCTCCTGTGAGTCTATAATTATTCCCAAAGAAGAAAGCTTAAAAACTAAAGCAACGATGAATTTGCTTAAAAAAAAATTGCAAACATTGAATATCCTTGGGGCGCAAATGATTTCACCTTTTTTCTCTTTTTTAACCTGGGTGCCAGGAATTTTACACTGAAACACGGGGCTCGAGTTGGCTCCCCACTGGACAGCACAGTCACGGACAATCGGGGGTTACTGTTCTCTTCTCAGAGATGGGCAAATGGAGGTCAGGAAGGGGAATGAACTTGCCCAAGTCGGTCACAGGGAGCAGGGCCTCCAGCACCCACCGAGTGGAGAGTGGGGGCCGTGAGGATGGGAGGGCACGGGGCTGGTGGCTGGCTGCAGGGGTGGCGTAGTTACCGGGCTGGCACTGCAGCTCCAGGCACCGAGAGAAGTTCCAGCGGGTGATCCAGGGCTTCAGGGCCACCAGCTGCTCGCACGTGTTCTGCAGGAGGTGGGAGATGTTGGTCTGGACGAAGCGAAGACAGCTGGGGAGGGGCTGGGGGCAGGGGAGGGAGATGTCACCACCAAGTCACCCTGGCATCGCCGCAGGCCCAGGGTCCTGCTCTGCTGGCAACCGCCAGGCCCGGGTCCCAGGAACCTCAGACCCCACGGTTCCTGGGTGCTGGGGGAGAGCCCCTTAGCAATGCCCTTCATCACCACCTCGGCCTAAGAAATCTGGGCCCCAGAAACGGGTCCAGACCCTTCACCATCTGCCAGAGCCTAGAGATGGGTCATTCCCCAGCAAGACTCCACCGGGACCTCAGGGTTTGGAGGCTCCAGCCCCGCCTCCCTTGAGGGGCTAGGGCCAAAGCACTATCCAAATGGACCTAGCAGAGCAGAATGTGCGACGCCCGCAGAGGCAGCTAGCTCCCCTCGAAGCCCCCAGGTTCCAGGCTGACCTGGAAGGCACATGAGGTGACAAAATATATCTCCGTGTTGACCTTTTCCAGAAGTACTCGAATCTGGGATCCGGCCACATTCTTGAGTCGCTCCATCCAGCGCTGAGCCAGGACCAGCTGCCACAGGGCCCTGCAGAGCTCCTCCTGCAGAGACAGCCGGCTGGTCGGCGAGGACAGTGGGGCTCGAGGCCTGGGTCTGGGGAGGAGGGCAGGGCTAGTCCCTGGGTCTGAGGGAGGAAGGCGGGGCCAGACCCTTGGGTCTATGGGAGGAGGGCGGGGCTTGGACCCCTGGGGTCTGTGGGGGGATGGGGGAAGGA
>VMDO01022791.1:0-32836 GCA_007922755.1 Pedetes capensis | reverse complement strand
AACCCCCAGTACCGAAAAAAAAAAAAAAAGAAAAAGAAAAAGAAAAAAGAAGGAAGCGGGGCTTCATCATGTAGCCTCAGGCGTCCTTCTCCGCCGCGCTCCAGCTCTAGGAGGTGGCTGAGAGGGCGTAGGGTATCTTCCTGGCGAATGCAGGACTCGGCTCCCACGTCCTCCGTCAGGGCTGCTCTTCCACAGCCGCGCCGCCTCGGCCACGGCTTTGCGCTGTTTCGCCCGGTCCGGGGAGTTGCTGCCTCCGCGCACGACCCCACGCAGGCCGGCCGCCTGGGCTCCGCGGGTGGCTCTGGCGCGGCCCTCCCTTCCCCGCACTCAGAAGCCTCTCGCGGCCCTCGGGCACCGCCTCGGGAAGCGCGAGTCTCGAGGAGTCGTACCGAGGACCGAGATGTCCTAGCAGCAGCGCGACGGTGCTGCCGCGGGACCACAGACCAAAGACACACGCTCGGCCCCACCCCCTGCCGGAGCCAGCTCCCTATTGGCCATCCCTGGAAACTCCGCCCCACCCCGCCCGCGGTAGGCCCCCGCGGCCTGGGGCCGGCTTCCCATTGGCCAAACCTGAGAGCTCCGCCCCCTCGGCGTGCGCCCGGGCTTTCCGTGCACCTAGTCTGTGCGAACGGTGGGTGTCAGAACTCTTCATTGGCTGACACCTGGCCATGGCTAGCGCCCAGCAACTCACTGGTGTCGCCAGCTTACTGCGCAGTACAAGCCGCCCACTTAACAGGAACCAGACCGTATCAATGCAGTGATTAATGCCGACATATTTATTGAGCACCGATTAGGGCAACAAGACTGCCATTTTCACAGTTCCTTAGGGACTCTCGACGTCTACACCCAACCTTTTTTTTTTTTTTGCTATACAAACAAGGAAGCCGAGGCCTGCAGAAGTGAGCGTCTGGCGACCCACCTGAGCTCTCACCTCCACGTTGCAGAGCTGGGCTCCTGCACCATGCAGCCTCCATTGATTCAACTTAGAGCATTCTTTAAACGCATCCTACTGAACACCAGGGCAAATTCAATAAGCCTGGTTCAGAGCTGAGCACATTAAATGCTTTGGGGGAAAAAAGAAAGAAAGGAAGGAAAGGGGAGTGCCTGAGCCTTGTGCTTAGAGTACCAGGATTTACACAGGGCATTTAGCATCAGAAAACAGCCCTAGGACCAGGGCAAAATTCCTAGCCCCTAGGCACCCCCAGAACACCTAAGACTAGCTCTGGCAACTCAGGGTCAAGTTCTGAGCAGCTACACTTATGCCACATCCTGTCTATGTGCGGGCAGCCAATCTCTGATTAGTGGGGACACAGACAAGGTTTGGGGGCACAGACAAGCAAGACCCACCGCACAGACGGTGCCTCTCCAGGACCATGGCTGAACCGTCACAGACAGACACCCCGGCCCCAGGGATGATAGCAGTGTTACTGTCTCTTCCCAACTCTGTTCAGGACTTTGGGAGAAAGCCAAGTGTCAAAAGAGCACCAGGAAGTGGCACAGTCAGGGACCCAGACACACAAAGCAGGCCTGAACGCTACCACACAAGACAGTAAACTACCAGAAGGGCTGGGGGCCTATGGCCCCAGCTTCAAAAGTATCCACACCAGCCTGGTCTGTAGGCAGCACCCAAGGTGGTGTGATGAAGAGGCACCAGAAATGACCCATCCTCGAGACTTCTCCACGAGCCCTGACACCACTCCCTGGACTTCCTGTTTGAACCTGCATTTTGGTACAAGAGCCCCCGGGGCACCAGCCCAATAGGAAACCTGACTTCACTGAATCTAGTGGAACCTGAACTCTCCAGAAGAGAAAGGACGTTCCTGAGGGATTCTGCCTGGGGGAATAGGGCTGGAGATGGATGGACATGGAAGAGAAAGGAGGGAAAGGGGCTCTCCCACCCCTACCCTCAGAAGAGAGGGTGGAAAAGAAAGGAACTTGAAAGGAAGGACAAAACCAGGCTTCTTGTTTGTGCAGTGCCTCTAAATTTGATACAAATAATTAGAACCCATCTCTCTGACAGACAAGGAACATGAGCCTGGACATAGCTGAGGGATTTCCCTGACCTCCTGGCCCAACTCTGCCCCAGAGACCAACCTGTACTATGACAAAGCAGGCCTAGAAATGACAGAGTCCTGGTGGGCTAACCAGCCTCCCCCAGACTAGCATCTTAATCTCAGGGAAGGTCTTCTTGGGGTTGCTCTGCAATCCCCTCAAGGCATCTTCGTGGGTCCAGTTACCAGGTCACGCATACCCATGAACCATGTGACCTAGTGGGGACATCACTCATCCCACTGGCTTCTGGGTCCCCTCTCAACTGATTGCAAAAGGAAATGATGGATGCGACTGCTCTGTGGGGGAGACTGTGAGCCACTCTGGGGCAGGAAACACACCTGGGAGTCCCTCTGCTTCCAGGCCAGCAGCCAAAGCCTCCCCATCAAAGCCAACAGTGGGTCTAGGCTGAGTTGTTCTTGCCCTGCCAGCCCCACGTGGAGGAGGTAGCAGAAAGTTCCCGCTGCTCAGGAGCTCTTGGTCCCCTCTGCAACCACACACACGATATTTGATATTTACTAAAGCACTAGAAAAGCTCCATAAGGAAAGAGAGTCTCAACGCAGTGCCTTCCCCTGCCCGTCTGTCCATGCTGCTGCTTCTCACACAGACCACAGAGAGACCTTGGTGCAGCCAGTTCTAGGCCCTGAGGTCCCCAAAGTCTCATCCTGGAAGGGCCACAATCTCTGTTCCTCCTGATTATGGTTCCAGCCAAAGGCTCTGTGCCAAAATTGGCATCACTTAAGCCTTAAGGAGCCTGCAGCTGTAGCCCTGTGGCATCCGATCACGTCAGGTCTCGGAAGCTAAGCAAGGTCGGGCCTGGTTAGTACTTGGACGGGAGACCACCTAGGAACATCAGGTGCTGTAGGCTTGGGAGAAGGACATAGCAACCCACTCCCAAAAATCAGTCTGCCATTGAAAACCCTATGAACAGCAGGGAAGCACTGACAATAGTGTTTCCCCTGTTGTACGCAGGGTCACTATGAGTCGGATACCGACTCCATGGCACCTAACAACAACAACAAAGCCTTAAGGAATCATTTAAAAGTCAGGAATGTAGAAAACCAAGCAGAGAGTGACACATAGGAACTAGGAATTGGAGGCACCCTGTCACACCCAGACGCTGTCAAAGGGTTTCTGTTTCCCATTTGAACAAGAAAAACTCTCCAAAGCCATCCCAGACAGAGGAGACCAGCGCCAGGCATGGGGGAAACGCCCCGAGACGGAGTGCAGGTCCTGCCAGGGCATGGAGGATTGCCGCAGGGAGCCCAGCAAGCACCTGTCTGGTCAGCACCCCTCTTCGTGGCTGGACCCCTGCAGGGTCGGGCTCCCCTGGCGGGTGGAGGGGGCCAGGAAATGCAGGCCTGCCTGGCCTCGAGCATGAGTCTGCATGTGGACAGCCAGGTGGTGGTTCCTGTTGAAGGCTCGGCCACACTGAGGGCACTGGTAGGGCCGCTCCCCGGTGTGGATGCGCTGGTGACGGAAGAGGTCCGAGGGCCGCCGGAAGGCCTTGCCGCAGTAGGGGCAGGCGGGCCAGCCCTGGCTGTTGCCCGTGTGGAGGCGCTGGTGCAGCAGCAGGCTCTTCCGCTGCTGGAAGAAGCGCAGGCACTCGCTGCAGTGGTACACCTTGGTGGCCCCTGGCCTTCGCCCCAGGAAGGCCCGGCCTGCCAGGGAGCGGCGGCCCGGGGGCTCCTCAGGTAGCCAGCGGATGACAGGGCCCGGCACCACCACCTCCCCCGGCTCCAGTGTGGAGTGGTCTTCCCCCCAGCTGGTGGGCGAACCGCCCCACGGCTCCCGTGGTGCCTCCTCCACGTGGGTCCGCTGGTGGATGGTCAGGTTGATCTTCAGGCGGAAGCTCTGCCCGCAGTCAGGGCAGGGGAAGGCCCGCTCCCGCCGGCGAGGGAGGACGCGGGCTGTCTCCCTCCCAGCCCCTGCTGCTTGGGGCTCTCCTACCCGCACCCTCGGCACCCCCTGGGCATGAGGCCTCCGAGGCCCAGTGGGCTTGTTCCTGGGCCCTCTGGGGAGTCTACACGTGGGGTGGCTTGGGGAGTCCAGGAGGAGCTGTTCGGGCACCATCTCCTCCTCAGGCGGAGCTTCTGTCTTGACGGCCACACCACCGCCACCTCCTGGCAAAGGAATCTATTTCAGTTCCAAATGGACCACACAGTGACCCCAGGTCGCTTGCCCCGGGCCCTGCCTCCAGCCCCAGGCCCATTCCCACTACCCCTGAATATTTTCCTTTCCAAGTACCCATGGAGCGGGGCAGGAGTCCTGCCCACAGGCATCCTCAGGCAGGCCCTGCCTTGTCCTGTCATTCAGTCTTGTTTGCTGCCTCAGCCCTCATTTCTGGAGGCCAAGCCAAGGACACCAGGAGAGACAAGGGCCAGCTGCAAAGCCAGGAGCCCGGGAGTCTACAGGGTCAGGGGACTGATGGGTCAGAGGATCAGGAAGATGGAGGGGAGTCACAGAGGTGGAGACACTGGGCAGTGAGACACTCTGGCCGTGGCAGAGGTGCTGGACCCCAAGAGTTGTGGCAAGAGTACTTAAAATCTGAGAGGAACACGGAGCCCACGGGCCCTAACTGCCTCCACACTGTAGTGAAGAGGCCTGTGTAGCCTGGAGGAGTGGCACGCCCAGTCACTCATCCTCAACAAATCTGCCAGAGTGCCCCCACTGGCCCACACTGCACTGTCTGGTGACAGGGATTCCTGCTGGGTGGGACTCAGTCCGAGTCTCACCTGACTTTCGGGAGGGACTGAGGCCAAGGATCTGCCAGGCCAGAGCCGTGAAAAGCCCCTGAGGAGGCGGTAACCAGGGCCCCAGAGGCAGGCCGAGCCCTGAGAGCTGAGGTCTCCACAAACTGCTCTGGGATCCCTCAGGCAAGGAAGCAAGGACCATGGCACCAGGCCCAGGCAGAGGGCCCTAACTGAAACTGTAGACCAACACAGGCACAGTGTACATGCCCGCAGCTGTGAGCTGGCCGCTTCACAGGTGGCTGTGAGGATGGAAGAGACCCCAGGAAAGGCCGTGCTCGGGCCATGTGCAGCGTGTTTTTGAGCAGCACCTTTCCAGCCAGCAGGACCATGATGGGGAAGACCAGGCACAGGCTGACCTGGTCCCCACAGCTCCAGGGACACAACTGGGGTGGAAGGGAGGGAACTCGAAGGAAGAAGCCCATTCCCAGGTCCCACTACTAGGCCCCTCACACTCCCAAAGGGCCCCCTGACCTACTGAGAGGCTCTGCCATGGCTGCAGCGGCCTCCTCCCTTTACTCACCTGGCCCCACGCTGGGCAGGATGTCCCTGGGAGGGGAGGCTGGTGACTCCCCCTCTGAAGATTCCCTCTCCTGTTTAATTGAGGACAAAACGCTGGCACTTGCCGGAGGCCCTGGGAGGAGGAGAATCCCATAAGGGCCATTTCCAACAGAGGGTTCCTGCAGGGTGGCATGGTCCTCTCCCCAGCAGGCCCCAGATGTGCCCAGGGTCCTGACAGGAAGAAGAGGGGCCCAGACTTCAATCTGGACAGTTTCTGAGGTGAGAAGAGCTCTGAGGCCACACCCCTCGGCTCTCATAGGCCTGGGCTCACAACTTGTCTCTCCACATCTGACAGGCACCCTGACAAGGCGTCAAAAGGACAGAGGGCTCGGGGAGGCCCTCGAACAGAGTCCTAGGTCGAGGATGGGCAGGGACCCTGCCCTCCCACCTGAAGAGGTCCCACACTTACACACTGGTCCCGAACGAGGAACACAGAGAAGGGAGGGGACCCCACCTCCACTTAAGGGTGGTCATGTTTACTGAAAGAGATGCAGAGAAAGCTCTGGGGAAAAGGCAACACGGGCTGGAAATCAGCCAGCAGCGAGGAGGAAGAACAGGGGCAGGAAGAGCCAGGACAGCCCAGCACGTGCTGAGGCAGAAATGAGGCTCTGAGATTCAGTGGCCCAATGTTATGCTCAGTGTCAGAGGAGGATGGGCAAGACCTGCCCGTGAACAGAAGCACACAGAGAATTCTGGAAGGATGACTAAAGCCAGAGTGCCCGGTAGGTCTTCAGAAAGAGTAATGGGAAACTGAAATGTGCCAACCCCAGCAGCATGCTAGCAGTGGGACCGATGCCACCATGTTGATGGGACCACTGTGAGAAACCCCAGGAGGCCCAATTCAGGGCCCTCCCATAGCACCAGCCAGTGCGTCCAGGACCCCCAACAGCTCTATTCAGACCTTTTCTTACACTGAAAAAGCCCAAACCTACCTATCTCAAGGGTCCTTTCCCAGGAGCTGGTCCCACACGGCCCACCTGCATCCCCAGCCATCTCTTCCACGCCCAACTTCTAACATGGCTTCTTGATGCCCCACGCTTGGTGCCTAGCATTGCCACGGACAGCACTCATGTTGCTGTCCCAGCAGTCCTCACTCACCAGTGCCCTGACAAGGTGAGGTCACTCTTGCGTCTTCATCTTGCTGCTGCTCAGCGGCCTGTCCATCTTTTGGTTCCTCCTGGGTGGGGCTGGCTGGGCTGGGGTCCTGTTCTGGACATGGAGGGAGGCCTGGGGAATGAAGATCAGTGACACTGAGCTCAACACCAAGGTCTCCCAGCCAGGTGGCCAGAGATTGTCTGGGAAGTGACTAAGTGTACGGTTCCTGGGGTCCTAGAATACCAGACCAAAGACATTACACTCAGTGAAAGAAGGCTGGCACAAAAGGTCACCTGTGATCTGAGTCCACAGATATGAAATGTTAGAATAGGCAAATCCATAGAGGCAGCAAGCAGATTAGTGGTTGCCAGGGGAAGGGAATGAAGGGAGGGGAACAGAGAGCGACTGCTAATGAGTACAGTGTTTCTTTTGACAGGACACAAAGGTTCTAAAATTAGATTACAGTGAGGGTTGCACAAATCTGTGAATATCCTAAAACCATTGAATTTATCTTCTGAGGCAGGATCTCACTATACTGCTCAGGCTGGCCTTCAACTCACAATCTCCCTAACTCAGTCTCCCAAATTGCTAGGATAACAGGAAGGAGATATTGTGTACTTTAAAAGGTGAATTGTATGGTTTGTCAATTATATCTCAGTAAAGCTTTTGAAAAGGGGAGAGGATTTTTATGGGCTTTTTATGGACTTGAGACATATAAACCAAACACAGCATGTGGACTTTAGGATATTGGAATTAGGATTCAAATGTCTTCTGAAAATGTTGTTGAAACAATCAGAAAACAGATCAAGGGCCAGGTATTTGGTGATTTTCTGTGGATGTACTAATAATATCATGGTTATATTTAGAAAAAGGAAAAATGACATTAATGAAACTAGTGTGGCAAATTCAGATCACTATTGAGTTTTGGCAATAATCATTTGGAGGTCTCCTGTCCTGTTATCTCCTGTTATTTAAACCAGGCGTGATGGCGCACGCCTGTAATCCCAGTGGCTTGGGAGGTGGAGGCAGGAGGATCGCAAGTTCGAGACCAGAGGCAGTCTGTGTAACTTAGTGAGACCCTGTCTCAAAAAGTAAAAATATGGGCTGGGGGTGCAGCTCAGTGGTCCAGCACTTGCAGAGCATGCAAGCGCAAGGCCCTGGGTTCAACCCCCAGTGCCGCAAAAAAAAAAAAAAAAAAAAAAAAAAAGAATGCCCTCCAAGGATTCTGATGCACAGCCCCTTGACAGCCACTGTCTGATACAATAGCTATGGGAGGAACAGGTCCCTATCCTGCCCCGCAAAGGCTCATCCCACCGAGGGACCTCAGGCAGCAGTGACCTTCTGCTGCAGGCTGGGTCGGGGAGCAGCAATGGGGGAAGATGGACATGCACACTACTGGAGGCACCAAGAGGCAGTGAGGATGCCGCTCTGCCATCCCCAGTGATAATCGGCCCTGCTTATCATGAATGATGATGTGTCCCGCTCTGCTCGCCATCCCCGTCCTCACAAGCTCCTCTGTGACTGTGCAACTTGTACAGAAGCAGACACCATACGGCGCCAAGGAAGAGCCCTCTACCTGCCCCTGCTAGGACTGCCTTGCACAGAGATGGCACACTTTGGGCTCAGGACCTGCGCTCCTTCCCCAGCGCCCAGACTGTGCAGCACGCCTGGGAAGCAGGAAGTGGTCACTGCCCGAATTGATCCCCTCATGGGCCCCTACTCACCAGAGCCTGGCTCGCCTGGGCCGGCTGCCTCCTCTTCACTCCTCTTCTCTTGGCCCCACTGGCCCTGGGGACAAGGCTCCTCTCCCCTTTCTATCCGCATGAGGATGTCCGGTTTGGAGATGGCATAATCTGCACACAAAACGGGCAGGGGGTGGGGAAAGAGTTGGGTCCCGGCAGCCCACTGCAAGAAACAAAGATGCCAACGACACAAGGCCAGCCTTGGCCAGAGGCACGGTGCTGCCTGTGCAGCCTTACCCAGGGAGACCAGCGTCTCATAGTTGCCCCTCATCACGTGCTTGTAGAGCTCCTTCTGCCAGTCCTCCAGCTTGCCCCACTCTGCCTCAGAGAAATACACGGCCACGTCATCAAAGGTCACGGGCACCTGGAACCACAAGCGTCACATGCACTTATCTGCACGCTCACAGGCACAGACCCCAGGCTCCTCACCCCAGGACACCCAAAGGCTACCTTGGGGACCTCGCCCTTGCTGCCTGGGGGCAGCCGCAGGATCCAGAAGTTCCTGTTGCGCAGCAGGTTCTCCGTGTTCTCCAGGCGCCGCTGCAGCAGCCCGGACTCCTGCAGCAGGGTCCCCAGCACCGCCCACTTGCCCTCTAGCTGGCTGCCGAACTCCGCAGTGGTCTTCTCAAAGTCAGCCAGCTTCTTCTCGGCCGTCCCCGTGCGTCCCTCCAGAGTGAGCAAGCGGGCCAGGCAGGAGTCCACCTTCTTCTCCAAGGCCTGAATGGCAGCCACCACGGTCCACAGTGTGATCTCCGTGGAGTAGAGGTATGAGCTCTTCTCACCAGCCAGCTGGGGTGAAGGAGATGGGGTGGGAGGTCTCTCGTTGCCCATTTGCTTGTCCATCTCTGGAACCTGCTCCCAAGAGAGAAAAGGGATTACCAAAAGCATACCATCAAAATGTCCATCTCAGAAGCTGGGTGTCGTGGCACATGCCTATAATCCCAACACTCCAGAGGCAGAGGCAGGAGGATCATGGGTTCGAGGCCGGCCTGGGCTAATGAGGAGACAAAACAAAACAAAAATGTCCTCCTTGAAACTCAGAATGGCACCCATCCCAGTGTGGCCCCATGTCGGATCCTGCCAGGCATAGAGCAGCAGAGAAGGGGAATATGAGGCTGAGCCACTGGTCAGGAGTCCAGGCTGGAGAGAGGAGTGTGAGCCCTATTTGCAAGGGCTAAGATTAGAATGGTGCTACCTATGGGCTGAAAGGGGCTGGGATTTAGCTCAGTTGTAGAGCACTGCTCTGCAGCCTCTGAGGTCCCAGGTTTGAGCCCCAGCACCGCAAAAAGGGTAGAAGGATGTGGCAATCTACTCACAAAGTACTCCCAAAATAATCAGCCACTGAAAACCCTATAAGGGTCACTATGAGTCGGATACGACTCAATGACACACAACAACAACAACATGGACTGAAAGTTTGTGACCCTCCAAATCAGCATGCTGAAGCACTAATCCCCAATATGATGGTGTTTGGAGACAAGGTCCTTGGGAGGCAAATTTATTAGTTTATTAGGGTAAAATAGGATGACAGCCCTTTAGAGACATGAAAGAGATGATCTCTATCCACCATGTGAGGCTATGGTGAGAAGGCAGCCGTCTGCAAACCAGGAGGAAAGATCTTGCCAGCAACCAATTGGCAGTGCTTTGACTTTGGACTTCCAGCCTCCAGAACCATGAGGACTAAATTTCTGCTGTTTAAGCCACCTAGACTGTTGATGTTTTGTTACAACGCCACAAGCAAAGACAAGGATGATGTTGCTGGTGGCCATGCTCTGGCTCAGGGATACCATATAAAATAGTTATGTGGTCTTTTCTCCTTCCATTTCTCATTCCATTGCCCTAGCTTGGATGAAAGCTTCTGTGTGCATCAGCTTAGCTGGGTGTCTGATGTGCAAGCCCTCACTAAACACGCGCAATGCCCCAGTCCTGCTTCATGTTGCTAAAAAGCCTTGTCAGAAAGACAAACTGACATCTTACCCTCCCACCTGGAGCTTACCCTTCATGGTTAGTTTACCACTTAGTCCTATCCATTTGACTTCTGAAATTATTTCAAATTCATCCACTTTTCCCCTTCCTCCTTGCCATCACGTAACCCAAGCTCCAATAATTCTTCACTTGTTGTTGTTGTTGTTAGGTGCCATCGAGTCGGTATCTGACTCATAGCGACCCTCTGTACCACAGGGGAAACACTATTGTCAGTGCTTCTCTGCTGTTCATAGGGTTCTCAAAGGCAGATTGATTTTTGGGAGGGGGTTGCCAGGTCCTTCTCCCAAGCCTACAGCTTCTGGTGTTCCCAGGCAGTCTCCCATCCAGGTACTAACCAGGCCCGACCCTGCTTAGCTCCCGAGATCTGACGGGATCGGATGCCACAGGGCTATGGCTGCAGGCAGATTCTTCACTTAGACCATTGCAATTCCACCCATCTGATTTCTTCACTTCCAGTCTGTCCCCACAAGACACTTTCCTCAGGGTAATTGGTGATCTTTTCAGACAAACTAAGCCAGGCATGGTGGCATACACCTGTAATCCCAGCACTGAACCAGGAGGATCAAGAGTTTGAGGGCAGCCTGGGCTATATAACTAGACACTGTCAAAAAAAAAAAACAACAAACCTCACTCACAGCAACAATGACCCCACACCCTAGATCCTTTCAGTTCCCTGCTTAAAACTCTTCAATAGCTCCTCAGTGTACCTAGGATAAAATCTCAAAGTCTTCATCCCCTAGCCCACTTCTCTGACCTCATGTCCTCCCCAGTACTGCTACACTTCAGCCACATTGTGCGTTCCTGGGATGCACCCAGCTCCCCTCCACCTTTGCCAGAGCTCTCCAGCTCATCTCTATACATCTGGGTCCCCTTACCTCTAAGCCTCCAGCTTGAACACCGCCTCACAGAGCCTTCCACCAATTTGACACATGGAACACATTGCCTCCATCAGTCCCTTCCTTCACAGTGCTAATCATAAAATGTCTTTGCTTGTTTTGTGGTCGGTTCCCCCATGAACATAAACCCATGAAAGTATGTGTTATTTGCTGTTGTATTTCCAGCTTTGAGAAAAATGCTTCACTCCCAGCAGATGCTCAAGAGCTATCAATTGAATGAGTGATGAAGCAATTCATTATGCATTCATTCATTCACCCTGGTGCACACACCTCTAATCCCAGGGACTCCCAGGCTGAGGCAGGAGGAGCACAAGTTCAAGGCCAGAGGCAGCCTATGTAACTCAGTGGGACCCTGTCTCAAAACTTAAACTAAAATGGGTGGGAAGGGGTGTAGCTCAGAGGTAGAGCAATTGTCTGAGCCTAGCATGTGCAAGGCCCTAGGTTCAACTCTCCAGTACTGGGGAAAAATGATTACTGAACATCTATCACACTAAATGTAAAATAGGGATGCAGAAAATAATGATGTGATTCTTCCTTCTCCAGGAGAAAAATTCTGTATAAAAATCCATTTGACTCTCCATATCTGCAGGTTCTATATCCAAGGATTCAACCAGCCCTGGATAATTTTTTTTTTTTTTTCAGTCCTGGGGGTTGAACCCAGGGCCTCACACTTGCATGCTTTGCAAGTGCTGAACCACTGAGCAGCACCCCAGCCCTTTTTTTTTCTTTTTTCTTTTTTTTTTACTTTTTGAGATAGGGTCTCGCTAAGTTACGCAGACTGCCTCTGGTCTCAAGCTTGTGATCCTCCTGCCTCCGCCTCCCAAGCGGCTGGAATTACAGGCATGCGCCACAGCGCCTAGCAGATAAAAATATTTAGAAGGAAAAAACTGCATCTGTACTGAACACATACATACTTTCTTGTTATCCCTCCCTCAGTAATACAGCATGGCTATTTACATACATACATACATTTCCACTGTATTAGGTGTTATAAGTAACCTAGAGATGATTTCCAGCATTCAGGAGGGTGTGCATAGCTTCTACGCAAAGACGACACCATTTTATATAAAGGACTTGAGTACTCCTCACAACTACCAAGGGAGGACCATAGTGACAATGTGATAGGTCAGTCTAAGAGTCAGGGCAAATCTGTCCCGCTGAGGAGTTTCTTGGGATTTCAGGGGCTGTAACACAGCTGAGGAAAAGGAGCAGGTGGATGGGAAGGGTCGGGAAGGTACGGAGCAAGCAGGCCCAGACTAGGCAGGGCTGAAGATGTCACACTGACAGGTACAGAAAGTCTTCTGCACTGCCCCCCCAACACCCTCACAATAGGGCTACAAACCCACAGAATCCCCAGCCCCTTTCCCTCCCTTGCACTTAGGGAACCCAAGAGCCCACATAGCAAACTCGCTAACAAACCGGAGGGAGAAGTTCCCCTCAAAAAGCACCCAGGGGCCAGGGGTGGTGCTGCACGCCTGTAATTCCAGCGGCTCAGGAGGGGGAGGCAGGAGGATCGCAAGTTCCAGACCAGAAGCAGTCTGCGTAACTTAGCGAGACCCTGTCTCAAAAATAAATAAATAAATAAATAAATAAATAAATAAAACAAAACGGGCTGGGGTGCAGCTCAGTGGTCAAGCACTTGCAAAGCATGCAAGCGCAAAGCCCTGTGTTCAACCCCCAGTACCGAAAGAAGAAGAAAAAAAAGGCATCCAGGGAACTGACGGTTTCAGAAACCAGGGTGAGTTGTATTAATAATAGTAGATGCCACTTATTGAGCTCTTTACCAAGCGTTTTTCTAGCATGGCAAAATGATCAAAGGATTATTTTCTCTGAATTGGCCACACTGCATTTCATCAAGCTAACACTCTAAAACTGCTAATCTTAGCAAAAAGCAGAACAAAGTTGTAGGAGGGTCCATATCTCTCTGTTACATAAGAGTAGAACATCAGGTATCTCAAAGGTGGTCTCATTCCAAGTCTTGGCCTGGGCCCCAGGTTCAACATCCACCTGATGAACGACCCTGGGCCAGTCCCCTCGCAGCAGCCTCACACTTTGCGGCTGTCCCTAAGCTGGCCACGCCTGCCCTCGGCCGAGGGCCTCAAATGAAACAATGTACGGGGCGACACAGCTATTGTGTTCATTTGCAAGATCCGCGGTGTTCTGGGGCGGGACACCAGCTCCCAGTTTGGCAGGGCCGCGGAGGGGACAGGTCGCTGTCGCAGGCCGTCGGGGCCCAGCCCGCCAGGCCTGGCGTTTGGGCCGCCCGGTCGGTGGCCTCCGAGCGGGTGGCTTCCAGGGAGGATGCGGGGCGGGCAGGGGCGGCGGGCGAGAGGCCACTGCGGGCGGCCCCGCGGCCCGGCGGGCCGAGCCCTAGCGCGCCCACGCGGCTGCGGCGGCCTGGCCCGCGCGGCGTCCAAGGGCCGGGGCGCTTACCCGGGCGGGCGCCGCTTCGGCCATGGCTGCCCGCGTCCTCGCTGGGCTGCGGTGTTCGGGCAGCCTGTCGGGCCTGGCGCGGGAGGCAGCGATGGCGACGGAACGGGAGCCGCCCAGCCTCGGAGCAGCTGCCCGGCGGCCGCGAGCTGGGTCCCGAGCCACGTGCCCCGCTGGCCCTTTAAAAAAGAACTGCGCGGGGCCGCCGCGCCCCGGGGCGCGCACAGCGCCCCCTGCAGCCCGTAGGACCGCACGTCGCGGCCGCCGCCCCGCGCCCGCCCGCCCGCGGCCTTCCGCGCCCGCGGGCCGAGCCTCGGAGACGCTGGCGCTGTCATCCGGCGCCCCTCGCCAGGGAGCCGGCTGCAGGCAAGCCCAGCACCCCGCCCAGGAGTCCGGGGAGGAAGCCCGAGAGGGAAATGCGCAGGAAATTTCGAAACTCGGGGAGTGGAGACCTGCGTGGGGAAGAAGGGCGTCCTCCAGGTGATCCCGAGTGTATTCGGAGTCTCCGTTCTGGTGCCTCCAGCGGACTTAAAGAGGGGCTTTATAGTTAGCGGAAAGTACACGTTGCGAGCAGAGGGGTGGCAGGAAAAAGCATAAAGCTTTTGAAACTCCGTTTTTAGTTTTCCAGAACAAATGGAAAGCTCTAAGGAGAACTTGATTTTATCTTAAAAAATAAAAATTAAATTAAAAAAGGCAATCCTAGGGGTGGAGGGTAGCCCCGTAGTACAGCATTTGCATAGCATGCTCCAGAACCCGGTTCTGTTCCCCACACTGTGGTATGGGGACTAGAGGAAGACTTTCCTCCCTCAAGCCCTGTTTCCTAGGGTCTTAACCTCTTTACCGGGCTGGCTCAGTTGGTAGAGCGCAGCTCTGGAGTCTGAGGTTCTGAGTTCAATTCCCAGCAAAACTGGGAGAAGGGCATGGCAATCTCAAAACAATGAAAGCCCTGTAACCTCTGCGATTTGTGGGTCTCTCCCTTCTCACTGGGGCAACTCCCGCAGCAGGTACCCGGAAGCCCTGTCTGCCACACCCAGCCTGGACCTGCCCGAAGCACCAGCTGGAGATCCTGTTAGCTTGGCTTCGGGTTGGAATCGCAGCAAGGCCAGTGCCTTCGCAGCCTCAGCCTCCGGGGCTGTTCTTGGCTGCTCCACCGCGGGACCTCACATGGCTGTCTGTGTTCATTTGCAGTCTGTTGTCACTAATTCAGGCCCCTCCAACATCTTGAAAAAAAAAAAAAAAACCTCTAGGACCATTCTCTTCCTTTGAAACTAGAGGTCCTTACTCTGGAAAGCTAGAATTATCCCCTGGACATATATTAAATGTGCTGTGTGCCCTTTAGGTTTTCTCTGTGTGCCGTTCCTGCATTTCCCATTCATCTTGTGCTCTTTGCCCCGACAAGCCAGGAAACTTCCCACCAGAAATCAATTGCCAGTTCTTTGTATGTTTGAGTTGGGCTTTTTTGTTTGGAGTTTTTGTTGTTTTGTTATTGTTGTTGTTTTGAGATTGGGTCCTGCGACATAGCCCACGCTAGCCTACAACTCACAATCTTCCTGGGCCCTGGGATTACAGGTGTACACCACGACTGGCTTCTCATTTTGGAATAGTCATTGAAGTAACCCCACCTAAGAGATGAACTGTAATTGTGTGCTGAAAATATTAAGAACCTCGCTAGGATCTGACCAAGGGTCAGTTCCTTAAAGATTACAAGATACTGATGAATTGGGACCTTTAAAATAATAGTTAATGTTCAGTGTGAACAGAGCCTGGAAATGGATTAGAGAGGAAAAATGTTAGTAGTTAATGAGCTCCACTTAGGGAAGAGTGTAGTAAAAGTTTTGACAACCGGTATTAGTGTTTTAGAAAGTTCCTCTAAGTCAGTGTTTCTTTAAATGTCAGTGCACATCATGTCCACCTCTGGTGCTTGTTAAAACACAGACTGCTGGGCACAACTAGGTCTGAGGGTAGAAGAGGTAGGGGTGATGAGAACTCGCACCGATAACTAGTTCTCAGGAGACACTGGTTTACTGATCCAGAGGTCAGTATGAGTCACTGCTCTATTGATCAGCTACCAAAGCTACCTATCATTCTTACGCAGATTTTATATTTTTAAAAATCAACACTTTGTACCATGACATGGTTTCCTGAGCAGACGCCTGAGTGTCAGGCCAGCTGGAGCTCTAATACAAATTAAAATTACTCTCATCCTGAATTATTAATTTCTTATGAGGTTGAGATTTCTTTTTTTGATCAGATCTCCAGGCCTGGGTACATCTGTTGTTGTTGTTGTTAGGTGCCATCGAGTCGAGTCCGACTCATAGCGACCCTATGTACAGCAGATCGAAACACTTGCCGATTCTGTGCCAGGCAAACCATCTTATTTATGTTTAAGCCCATTGTTGTAGACACTGTGTTAATCCATCTGGTGGAGGGTTTTCCTCTTTTCCGTTGACCTGCCACTCTTCCAAACATGATGTCCTTCTCCAGGGACTGATCTCTCCTGACTACATGTCCGAAATATGTAAGACGCAGTTTGGCCATTTTTGCTTCCAAGGAGCACTCTGGTTGTACCTCTTCTAGTACATCTAGGTGACTTGTAATGGGGCTCTAGGAATTACCTGTTTTTAAAATTGTTTTTTGGTTCCAGCTCCCTGCAGAAAATATCATGCTGGCAGTAAAAACAGCCTGCCCCTAAAAGCCCTGGCCCCTGACTTACCTTCGAAATTCATTAACTGAAACTAAATCTACATATGAATGTTTCCTAGCTTTTGGTCCATCCTTTTGATAAAAAAACTATATAAATTCATTTTTCCATACACACACACACACACACACACACACACACACACACACACACACGAATGAAGTGGGGAGAGAGAAAGAGAGCATGTGTGCGTGTGTGAGAGAGAGAGAGGCAGTCATCTTATATATAAACACAGGACAGCATTCGGACCCAGAGCTAGGCCTCATGGTTGGGGATCTGGTAACAAACTGACAACAGTTATGAACTGACACACTGGATTTCTAAAGTGAAGGCCAAGACCCTAGACTAAAAGGGGCGCAGTTCACTCTGGAACAGCCAGCCATCAGCCCCTACTGCAGTAGGGGGGTCTTCAGAGACTGAGGGTCATCAGAGTCACCTAGGATCATCCAAAACATGGCATCAGGATACTTCAGTGCTCTTGTCCCCACCAAGAAGTAGACAGAGAATTCCCGTGGCCCATCTCAACCTAGAATCCATGCATGTCATTTAAGTCCTGAAGCCGATGCCGGGTGATAGCGATGTTGGGAGATGCATTAGTAGAGACAGGAAATATAACCAAGTTCTCTCTCCCCAAAAAAGCCTTCCCTGTGGCAGGCAATACTGACTCCCTATTCTGTGATTACCCAATGTGTTCATCCAACAAACATTTGGTGAGCACCTCACTCGGCATCCAATTAATACGTGGAACCTGCCTTCGGAAGCACCACATCTGTTGACTCTACCTTGGTGACCTTTGTCCATTTTCCTTCACACTGCAGCTGCACCCCATCGGGTCCTCTCTGGCTTCTGCTGGGTGTGACTCAAAACCTTCTAACTATCCCACTCTTCACACCTGCCCACCCCAAAACCATGACCCATTAGACTAATGTCCCCAAGTCACAGCTAGAATCAGTTCAGTGTTTTGCTCAACAAGCCTCAGCTCCCCATTACCAACTGAATAGAATCCAAATTCCGTAGCATATCTCCCACTACTCCACTCCTTACTCCACCCTCCAGCCAAACTGGATGAATTGTTCTTTGTCTGCACATGCCTCACAAGATCTCCAGCTTGGGTCGTATCACCTCCATTTGGAATGTCTTTCTTCCCACATTTAAAGGGCTAGTTCAAAGTCATTTTTCTTTCTTTCTCTTTTTTTTTTTTCTTGTGGTACTGAGGGGTTGAACCCAGGGCCTCACACTTCACAAGTGTTACACCACTGAGCTGTACCTCCAGCCCATTTTTTAATTTTTATTTTGAGGTTCTCACTAAATTATGCAGACTGCCTCTAGTTTCAAATTTGTGATCCTCCTGCCTCCACCTCCCAAGTTGCTAGGATTACAGGCATGAGCCACCAAGTCACTTTTCAAGGAGAGAAGGGGTGGGAATAGAGGGAAGTTGGATAATGGGTCAGTAAATAGTTACATAGAAGGAATAAGTTCTGGTGTTCTACAGGACAGTAAAGTAACTATAGCTCACAACAACATGTATTTTATAAAGAATTAGAATCAACAGAACAATGTTTGAAGAAATGGAAATGCGAATTACCCTGGTTTGATCATTACACATTATCTGCATGTATCCAGTTATCACACTGTATTCCATCAATATGTAAAATTACATCAATAAAGCCACCTCTCATAGAGCCTCCCCCAAGGTCCCTACCTAACATAGTCTCTGAATTTCTATACTTCTTTAGCCTCACTTAAAAGATACCCTTTTCTACCTGGTATGAGTCTCTTCACAGCCTGTGAGCTCAAGACTGAGATCTCCATCTGATTAATCCCTGTCTCCCCCTGTAGAATTCTGCACATGGAGGCTGGGGATGTTGCCCAGTGATAGAGCACTTGTCTAGCAGGCAAAAGGCCTTGGGTTCCATCAAAGAAAAAAAAATCTCATATTGAGCTGGGCGTTGGTGGCACACACTTGTAATCCCAATACTTGGGAGACTGAGGCAGAAGGACAGGGATAGCACATTTGAGGCCTTGGATTTACAGACAAGACATCATAATAATAATAAATAATAACAACAGTAATGATTTTGCACATGGAGGCTACTAGATATTTGGAAATGCACAAATTCCAAGGCAGAATGGAATACAGTGCTAGTCCAGGAAAAGGCTGAGCAAAAGTAGAGGAAGAAACCAGATTTTGGTAGAACATAAACTCAACTAGGACCAAGATTTCTTCGTTCACTGACGCTTCCCAGTCCTGTTGTTGTTGTTAGGTGCCGTCAAGTCGGTATCCGACTCATACCGACCCTCACAGGGTTTTCAATGGCTGAGTGCTTCGGGATTGCCTTGGGAGTGGATTGCCAGGCCCTTCTCCCATTTTTGCGGTGCTGGGAATTGAACTCAGGGCCTCAGAGACTGCAGCGCAGCGCTCTACCCACTGAGCTAAATCCCAGCCCTTCCCAGTCCTAGGCAGTACTTAAAATTGCCTGGATAACAGGTGCCTGTTATGTATTTGCTCAAAGAAATGGATGAGGGACACTCTCCCAGAAGGAGCTTATGTAACAAAACAGCAAAAGCCAAATAGTGTTTGGTTCATAGAGAAAGCAGGGCTTATTTAGTAGAACAGGAAGCCCAAGGCAGCTGCACCACCACTGAGAGTGAAAGGCAGACGCATGGGATGGGTAGGGGTGGGTAGGCCATGGAAGCCTTCAGTACTATGCTACAAAGTTTGCTCTTGATGGACAGCTGATAAATGCCATTGCAAGGTCCTAAGGAAAGTCCATGTCCAACTCCAGGACATGTGCCCCAGGACAATAATTCTGGTGGCAGAAATAATGTGATGAGGAACAGACCAGTTAACTTACTGAGTAGCTCAGATGAGTGACCATAAGAGCCTCAGCTGTGAAAACAGGAAGATAGATTAGTTCTGTATGTTAGAAACAGCTGCCCTATGCATTGATTTACGTCTAACTTGACCTCCTCTGTGTTTCAGACAATCCCCTTCCTATTTTCTGCTCAGTACCTCCCAGAGGAGGTGCTCAATGCAGGACAGCTAATGCTGGCAAGAGGATGATTTGTTGTGTCACTTAAGACAGTGTGTGCAATCTGAAGATCTTAAGATGCCAGTTCCGACTCAGAGGTCTTGGAAGGAGCCTGAGCCTGCATCTCCATCAAGCTCCTACAGGTGCTGGTGCTGCTGGCGCAGAGACCACACTTAGTAACCGGGACTTAGAATCTACTAACCTTGACATCGAGGTACTTTACTGCAGAAGCAATAGCACCCCATGGTCAAGTGTGTGGGCTGTGAAGCAAGACCTGGGTTCACATCCCCTCTGCCACATTACCTCCACGCTCATGGCAGTGGGAGATCTCCCTCCACAGTTCCTACATGAAACAGAGTGAATCGTATCACACAGGGTTCTATGAGAACTAGTTTTTATGTAAAGGACTTAGTGCCCAGCATGTAACTCCTTAATAAATGTAATCAATGGTCCAACTGTTTAACACAATTATATCCCTGCCTCAAAGGAGATTTTTGCTGGAGAAACAGAACTGTATCTTGTAGTTTGTTTTTTCCCTACAGTACAAAGCATGAGGCTGGTCACATTAAACCACTTAACTGGAAGATAAGAATAATCAAGGCTGGGACAGACTGGGTATCTATGATGCAAAAGCTACAACAGTATCTAAGCCAGCATTTCTAACACTGCCTCGTACTCTTGTGGTACCTGCCATACTTTACCTATCCTGTGTCTTGATAACCAACAGCCAGATGATCAGCTCTCCAACTAAGGCCGGGTCCCTTGGCTATGCTCATCCACTCCCTCTGCTTATCCATCCTAGACTTGAATAAAACTGCGAGTCAGGCTATGCAGTCAGTCTTCCCAGGCACCACTCCACATCGGCACTTCTCCCCCTTGGCCCCCGTTGAGTTGACCTGACACATGGAGAAAAGCATCTGATATGAAGGGCTTGGGGGGGGGTTGTTTTGTTTTGCTTTTGCCAGTAGCAAGTTTTATTCTAGGCAAGTGTAAATCACCAAAGGAGACATTCACATATGACCCTGGAGCCCACGACCATCCCCCCAGATAAGAGCGGGCAGGTACTCAACACTCCTGAGGCAGGCATCTCTGCTTTTTTCTCCATCATCCCTGGGACAGAAATTGGAAAGTGTAGTCTGAACAACCTCAAATGATGACTGGTGTAACAAAAAACTCAAATCACTACTGGTGCAAGCTGAGGGACCTTGCGTGGCAGTCATCTTCCATCCCAGCAGGCTGCAGAACCAAAGCAAGGACAGGAGTGGGAGAGGGACAGGGTACCGGGAGGTGCTCCAAACTCCCAGAATGTACTCTCAGCTCCTTTATAAGAGGGCTTCGGGGTCTCCCCCTCCTCCGCTCCTCCTGTTGGTCCTTCTGAGACAATAAGCCCACTTAAGAGTGCCAAGGACTCCCTGGAGGGATCCCATCAGTGTGTCCCAGCTCTCTGGCCAAAGCTGAGCATGGGTGGGCTAAAAGAGCCCGGTAAACTTTCCCTCCTAGAGGGCAGGCCCAGTTCCCATGTAAGGAACCACTTCTACAACTCTTGAAAAAAACAAATGCTGAGCTAATATTTTTAAACAAGAATCTAACTCTTAAAAAAAAAAAAGGAAAAAACGTCCTCAGAGCAGGGCAGTTTCATTTAAATTATTTCTTCTACTTGTTATCAACAGCGTCTACAAAAGAAGGGGAAGTGGAAGGTTACACTTCCCAGAAGTCTTCCACATACCTGCTCACCCCTATGACCTGACTCAACCCGTAGGAAGACGTGAAATGCTGGGATGGGGCTGGAACTGGCCACCAGTCCCTGTGGGGTGAGTGTGCCAGCTTCAGCCCCCAACTCTCAGAGGATGGCAAAACCAGAGCCCAAAGGGACAGCAAACCCAGCAGCAGGGTGAAGATGGCAGGAAGAGGCTGGGCCCCAGTGCCCTCGTCTTCCATGCTTCTCAGGACAGCCTTCGGGGTTGGCCTAGTATTGTCAAGGGAAGGCAAATCAGAAGCAATTCCCCTCAGGAAAATGTCCGTCCTGACTCTGCACAGTGTCTCTTCGGGGGGACCGATGCCACCCCCCTCCGCCCCCGGACGGCGAGGGGCTGGCACCCTTAGAGCAGGCCATTGGGCCTCGCGGGCTCGGGGGCCAGTCCGCCCCTCTCCCGCTGGTGGATCTTCTGGTGCTGCAGGAGGTGCTGCTTCTGCACGAAGCTCTTCTCACACTCGGGGCAGCTGTAGGGCCGCTCGCCCGTGTGGATGCGCTGGTGCCGCACCAGGTCGGACGGGTGGCTGAAGCTCTTGCCACAGTACCCACAGATGAGGGAGCTCCGGCTTTTCCTCCAGGGGATATGGCCAGGCAGGGCCACCAGGCTGTTGGGCGAGAACCTCTCCTGGACGCAGGAGCCAGCGCTGGGCCCCTCCTGCAGGTGGCAGCGCTGGTGGGTCACCAGGCTCACCCTGCAGCTGAAGCTCCGCTGGCACACATCACACTGATGCAGCTTTGCCCTCTTGGCCTGCGGCTTCAGCCGGGGCCTGGGCCTAAGGCTCTCCTCCGGCTCAGTGGCGGGGTAAGACTCCCACCCCGAGTGGCTCTGCAGGTGTGTGGCCAGCTGCTGTTTGTAGCGGAAGCTGACGTGGCACTCGGAACATTCGTAGGTGCTGGATGTGTCCCTTTTCAGCTTCAGGCCCTGCCCACATTCCTGACCCAACTGTACCCGCCTATGGGATTTCTGCTTCCGGGGGCAGTCCAGAGTTCTGCCACTGCCCTCGATGGGCTCCTCGAGGTTCGAGTCCCCGGGGCCTGCCTCCACGAGAACAGAACCACCCTGACCATCCCAGAGCTCAGCCTGCTCCGGACCCAGGAAAACCTGCTCGTCAGCGGTGCCAGAGAACACGCCAGGAAGCCCTGCAGAGCCGTCCTGCTTGTACAGCGCCTCCTGTTTCACCATGGCCCCGTCGGCTGCAAGGAAAGAAGACCAAGAAAAGATCACATTCCAGCACCTTTTGTATCTCCAGAGCCAAACAAACACATGAGGACTTTGTTGTTGTTGTTGTTAGGTGCCGTCGAATTGGTATCCAAATCATAGCAACCCTCATAGGGTTTTCAATGGCAGACAGTTTCAGGATTGCCTTGGGAGTGGATTGCCAGGTCCTTCTCCCATATGAGGACTTTAGAAGGACTCAAATCAAAGCTCCCCAGGAACAAGTGAATTAGGACAATCTGGAGGAGGATGAGACTGACTAGGTCCCACAACGTGGCCGGAAATCTGAATATATTACTCTTAGAGAACAATGTTATGATGGTTCTCCAAACTTATCTACAAATTGATATTTAATCCTTGCAAAAAAATGGCAAAGTACACTATAATAACTATACTACAGTAGGAGAATATTAAAGTAACACATTTGAATCCTTAAAAATACACTAAACCTACAGTTGGGCTGGGATTTAGCTTAGTTGGTGGAGCGCTGCGCTGCACTCTCTGAGGTCCCGAGTCAATTCCCAGCACCGCAAAAATGGGAGAAGGACCTGGCAATCCACTCCCAAGGCAATCCCGAAACAGTCAGCCATTGAAAACCTTATGAGGGTCGCTATGAGTCAGATACCAACTCAACGCCACCTAACAACAACAACAACAACAAACCCACAGCTTAAAAATTCATGTGTCCAGCTCTGTTCTTTCTGCATATTCTGCCCAAATGGTCTGCTTACAAATGCCTTTCTTGCACTTCCTTCTCTCCTGAGGCTCTGACCCGCCTCTCTCCATCTCCAGCTCTGACTACAATCTATTATGTCCACTATCCTGCAGGGCACGAAGAAGGATGCTATATAGTCTTAAGGCCCCCACAGAGTAGGACTTAGGAAACACACATGACAGGTCATAAAGGAGTCGACAAACAGCATATGCCAGATAAGGTTACTAATAGTGGTAGGCAGTTCAGCAGTGGAAAAGCTCCCTATGAGCTGCAGGGACCTGCAGGGTAAGAGGTGGCGGGTAAGACAGAATAGAATATCCTGCAGCCACTTACCTGGGTGGGCCCCATGAGGGCCTTCTTCCTCCAAGTCACCCAGCACCTCTGTACCCAATTCTGCTTCTCCCTCTGGCTGCCCAAGGACCTCTGGGTTAGAAATGGCACAGTGAGACCAGGAAAGTAAAAGCCCACTGCACACTGGTCAGCTGCTGATGAACAAAGTGACTACTGGCAGAGAGTAGATATTAAAACTTCAAAAGATTCAAGGGCTTCTGGTATTGTCACTTGCCCCTACCGCTTTGCGACAATTAGACAATTCTAGCTGATCTTAATGACTGCTTCAGCAAGCTGCCTCTGCTGCCCCTTCATTAGGGCCACCAGGCTCAGGCCCCAACTGTTCTTCCCAGTACCCCCACTTCCTCTGCACATATTGCTGAAGTCTAGCCAAGGGTCCCTTTCAGGGGATCTAATTTCATCCTTGCTGAGATACTCCCAGGTAAAGGAGGCTCTGTGACAGACAAGGAAATAGCCCCAAGGAGAGAATGTCACCCAGTTGAGGTCACATGGTCACCTCTCTGGCCCACTCTACTCCCCTCCCCTTCACTCTGGTCCAATCATACTGGCCTCCTTGATATTTCTCTGTGGACCTACATTTTAAAAGATTTTTAACTTAACCAAACAAAATGCATTTGTTACGTAATAGGTAATGTTCTACCTATAAAGATTTATACAGATTAAGCAGCCCTTTTAATCTACAAGAAATAAACACTGAGGCCACAGAGAATGGCTATGACTCTAGCCAAAGGCCAAGGAAAAGGTTCTGGTCAGCCTGTGCTGCATTCCTCATCCCAGGTAACAAAGGCTTTCTTATCAAATAATTTCAAATATTAACCCGAAATTGGTATTGTGGGGTGTTATGGTTTGGACCTAAACTGTCCCCCAAAGGCCACGTCATTTGGTCCCCAGCTGGTGGTGCTGTCCTAGGAGGTTGTGGAACTTTGGGAGGCAGGCTGTTGGTGGACACAGCTCCCTGGGACAGGCCTTTGAAGGTTTTTTGCCTGAGGCTTGCAGCCCTTGTCCCTCTCTCTTCCTGATCCACCACGCCATGAAATCATCTGCCACAGACCCTGCCTGGCTCTGCTGCCACCATGCCTGCCCTGCCGCCATTATGGACTGAGTCTCCTAACTATGAGCTCCCAATAAGCCTCTTCCCCCATAAGATTGTTTGGGTTTGTTTTTCTGCTATAACAATGACAGCTGACTAACACATGGAGTCAAACTGACCCCCAGATGGGTGCCGGACCTAGGGTGCTGTAGCACTTACTTCAGTGTAGGTATCTGCATTGTGAGGTCATATGTGACCCCAGAAGCACAATCCCAGTGAAGGGTTAAAAATAACATGGGGAACTTTAGCCACATTACACTTTGGCCACAGTGCAATCTTATCTATTACTAAATAGTCTCAAGAAGTATCTTCGAGACCACCAAGGAAGACAAAAGGCACAACAGTGAGGCATTTCCAAAAGTCTCTGTAGGTCAGAGGACCTGGAGACTCGATTTCTCTCCCAACACAGGCTCAGAGAGGAGCCAGAGGCAACCCCAGTCACAGGTATAGACAATGGTACTAGCTACAGGCTGGGAACCATACAGTGCCTGAGAAGAATTCTAGGGAAAGACTGCCACTCACTCAGAGAGACCAGCGTCTCATAGTTGCTCTCCATGACATTTCTGTAGAGCTCCTTCTGCCAGTCCTCCAGGTTCTCCCACTCCTGCTCGGAGAAGCAGACGCCATCATTCTCAAGGGACCTCGATACCTGCAACCACAAATGGTGTGATGAGCACCTTGACTCGCAGCCACGAAGGACAAGCCAGGGACTTAGAATCTCGGCTAACAGAGGGCTGGGCTCCCCTTCTCGCCTAACTCTTAATACTCAGTGAGGCTACCTTGGGGGCCTCCCCCTTGCTGCCCGGCGGCAGCCGCAGGACCCAGAAGTTCCTGTTGCGCAGCAGGTTCTCCACGTTCTCCAGGCGCCGCTGCAGCAGCCCGTACTCCTGCAGCAGGGTCCCCAGCACGGCCCACTTGCCCTCCAGCTGGTTGCTGAACTCCACGGCCGTCTTCTCGAAGTCAGCCAGCTTCTTCTCGGCTGTCCCCGTGCGTCCTTCCAGGCTCTGCAGCCGGGCAGCTTGGGACTCCATCTTCTTCTCCACAGCCTGAATAGCAGCCACCACTGTCCAGAGTGAGACCTCTGTGGTCTGAAAATATGAGCTTTTCTCTGTTGCTTGTGAAGGTGTGGAGGAAGTGAAAGGTGTAGAGCGCCGTTTCCTCCTATGCTGAAGGATCAAAGATACAGTCATTCAGACAGTGCCATTTCCAAACATCAGTAAAGAAAGTGAAATGCTAGCCCAGAAGGGCTCAGTGCTACCTACTTTTTCTAATATGTTCTTAATTCTTTTTTTTTTTTTTTCCGGTACTGGGGTTTGAACTCAGGGCCTTGGACTTGCATGCTGTGCAACTTCTGTACCACTGAGCTGCACCCTCAGTCCATTTTTTTTACTTTTTGAGACAGGGTCTCCCTAAATTATGTAGATTGTCTCTGGTCTCGAACTTGTGATCCTCCTGCCTCTGCCTCCTGAGTCACTGGGACTACAGGCGTGCGCCACCGTGCCCGGCTTGTTCTTCTTAATTCTGACACTGAAAATCATATACCTATATTTTAATAATCTTGGAAAAACTGAAAAAAATAGAGAAATATGTGAAGCACCACCATACAGAATTAAGTTTTTAGAATTGTGGTGTATTTACTATGAACTTTTTCATCTTTCAACTTATTTCTCTTTCAACAAAATCAAAATCATATTTTATTGTCTGCATATTTTATTGTCTGCATTTCACACTTAGCATATTTTATGAGACTTTAAAAATGAATTTGTTTCTCTTCGATGTTTTGGACAATATGATAAGTGCTTTCATTTATATCCACTTTGCCTCCACATCCCTGCCAGACATCATGGTTATCACGTCACACTTGCTGAAAACTTTTTAATGGCTTCCTATATAAAAGTCCTTGACCTACAAGACATCACTCACTCATCTTTATACTCTCATGAGCCTCATATACCCTCATTATAGCCTCATGACATTTTCCTTATAATTCCTATTTTTATGGTCTGTCCCTGACAGTAAGAAAGAAAAAATCACTGGGGTTGAAGCTCAAAATTTCTAAAAACAAAGCTGCCCATCTACTCCCTATTGTCTCACTGTAAGTACACTTCAGTCCCAGAGCCCCAAAGCTCCACATCCTTTAATATGGGACACACTTGATTGAAAGCTGCTTCTCTAACCACAGGCTGGAGGACAATGAGATCAAGACACTGGGAGAAAGTCTCTCTGAAGGTCAGGGGCCAGGGATCATGGTCTGGAGAAACACAGGACAAGATCAAAGTGGCACAGAACTAAACACGTAAGTTTGGCCATGACAAACTCCATGTTATGGAACCCAGGATAAAGCTTACATGTCCCTCCTGAAAAGATTTAAAGCAAAGTTTAATGTAAGTGACAAATACAAGTAAAACAAAACTTTAGATTGATTGTATCACATTTGTTTTGCTTTTAACTATAAGTGTCCAAGCCATTAGGCTTTGGCAATCTCGTCTTCCTTTTTCATGTCGCAGAATTTTGATGCTTACTAGCACTTTCCATGGACAGGTTGGGAGGTACCAGTCTGAGCAGAGGAATGACCCCCCTTCACACAGTAAGACGCTAAAAAGAGTCATTAAACCAAGTGTCTTCCTTTCTTCTGTTTTGAATTTCATAGCATGATAGAAACAATTCAAATGTCCATCAACAAATGAATGGTTGAACAAATTGTGATCCATCCATTCATGTTATAGGTTGAACTGAGTCTTGTCAAGAAGACATGTTGCAGTCCTGACCCCCAGTATTTCAGAATGTGACCTTACTTGAAAATAGGGTCTTTCCAGAGGTTATCAAATTATAATGAGATCACTATGACAGGCCCCAATGCAATGACTGGTGGTGTCCTTATAAAATAAGGAAATTTGGACACAGAGGGACAACATTATGAAGACATCCACAGGGAGATGGCCATGTGAAGATGGAGGCAGAGTGGAGTTAGGCTGCCACAAACTAAGAAAGTGCCTGGGGTCACCAGAAGCTTGTTGTTGTTGTTGTTAGGTGCCATTGAGTCGGTATCCGCCTCATATTGACCTTATGTACAACAGGTGAAACACTATTGTCAGTGCTTCTCTGCTATCCATAGGGTTTTCAATGGCGGGTTGATTTTTGGGAGTGGGTTGCCGGGCTCATCTCCCAAGCCTACAGCACATGGTGTTCCCAGGCGGTCTCCCATCCAAGTACTAACCAGGCCTGACCCTGCTTAGCTTCTGAGATCTGATGGGATCAGATGCCACAGGGCTATGGCTGCAGGCCCACCAGAAGCTAGAAGAGGCATAAACCTGAGAAGGAACCAACCCTACAGACATCTTGTTTCAGACTTCTAGCCTCCAGAACTGAGACAACAAATTTCTCTTGTTTAAACCACTCACCTTGTGATACAATACTTTGTTACAGGAGCCCTAAGAAATTAATGCCATATGCCGGGCACGGTGGCGCACACCTGTAATCCCAGCAGCTCGAGAGGCAGAGGAAGGAGGATCACAAGTTCGAGACCAGAGGAGTCTGCATAATTTAGCAAGACCCTGTTTCAAAAAAAACAAAAAGCAAAAAACAAACAAACAAAAATGGGCTGGGGGTGCAGCTCAGTGGTCCAGCATTTGCAAAGCATGCAAGCGTGAGGCCCTGGGTTCAACCCCCGGTACCACAAAAAAATAAAATAAAATAAAATAAAAAAATAAATTAATGCCATACTATGAGACTATTACTCGGCAACAAAAAGGAACAATCTAATAACAGATGTAACACCATGTTATGTGAAAGAACCAAAAGGCTACCCAGACTATATTCCACTTAGATGACATTCAGGAAAACGCAAAATGATCTGGACAGAAAGATCAGTGGTAGTCAGGGACCAGGGGTCGAAGAGGAGACTGATTACAAAGGAGCACAAGGGAACTTTCTGGATGACAGAAATAATTCTGTACCTTGGTAACCCATGTTTCTGTCATTACAAACAGTGCCATGATGAACAGTTAGAAAAACTGACCTACAGATCAACAGATGCCAGAACCAGAGCGATGTATATGAAAACTTAGTTTCTAATAAAGCATTTTGTGTCTACTCTGACACACATAAGCAAGAGTCTCCCCAGGGCATAGCTATACGAAGGGAATTCCTGGGCCCCACAGTATATATACATTCTGAACTTAAGCAGAGAATGTCAAATGTTGCATATTTATGTTTACTGACCATTCAAATTTCCCCTACAGTGAAGTCTCTGCTCAAACATTTTATCTAGGTATCTTTTAGGTTATCTTCCTTTTCCTTACTGTCTCATAGTAATTCTCCATAAATTATGGAAACTAATCTTTCTCAGGTATCTGTGATACAACTACTCTTCTGTGACCTTTTTTATTCTTTATTATCTTTTAATAAAAAGCCCATACGTTTAGGTAGTTGTGTTTTATCAGTGTTCTTTTATGGTTTCAACTTTTGTGTCAGGTGGTAAAAACCTATATTCCACAATGTCATCTTCTAAGCATGTTGCAGTTTTGCTTTTTAAGTATTTATCTTAACTAGAATTCATATTTGTGTTCAGTACAAGGCTCAATTTCCATATGGGAAACCAATACATCTAACACTAATAAAAAATTGTCCCACTGATCTTTAATGCTTTTCTCTATTATGAAGTAAGGTTTTATACATATCAGTCTGTTCTATGGGTCAATTTTCTTTCACTTTACCAATATTATCATCTATTTATTGATTGACTGGTTGACTGATGGATTGTGGTACTTGGGGATTGAACCCTGGGCTTCACACATACTTTTACCAGGGCTCTACCACTGGGATGCACCCTCAGTCCATCTTTAATTTTTTTTATTTTAAGACAATGTCTCACTAAGTTCCACAGGCTTTCCTCTGGCCTCAAATTCACAATCCTCTTGCCTCTGCCTCCCAAGTCACTGGAATTACAGGTGTGTGCCACTGCAGCTGGCTTAATATTATAGTCTTAATGACCATAGTTTTATGATAATTATTGATAGCTAATGTGGCAAGTCCCACCTTCTTGTTTTATAGTAGTATCCTGACTTTTTTTGGAAGAGATTCACAAAAGTATCTTCAGAGATTTTGTTTGGAGCTTCATCAAATTCCACAGATAAATTTGGGAAGTGACATCTTTAGGATAAAATGTTTCAATCCATACATAGTATGTCACTGTTTTAAGGTATTTGTAATTACATTTCAATATTTTAACAAATTCCCTAGCTATCTATTCTGATCACCTACTCCTGTATATCAAACAGTCCAAAAATCTAGTGGCTTAAGACATCTATTTTGCTCAGAAATCTGCAATTAAGGTTTATCCCTGGCAAACCCTATGTCTATGCTACACTCTGTGTCCCGTGGGGCAAGTCATAGGCAGGCAGGTACTAAATCACTGAAGAAATCCCAAACCACATGGAGAGGGTACATGGATACCCCTTATCAATAGCTCTACCTAAGGTCCCAGTCTACAGCCAACACTAACCCACGGACTTGTAAGTGAACACACTTTCATTCCTACTAAGGTTGATTAGTTTTTGTTTTGATTTTTCTTTTCTTTCTTTTTTTTTTTTGTCTTCATTATATCTCTATACATCAACATTATATATTGGTAGGTATATGGATTAAAAACAATGAGGTATATCTTTCATACTTATGCTTCCAATAGCTACTAGTCCCATGTGCCTTTTTAAATTAATTCAAATTAAATAAAATTTAAAATTCAGTTCCTTGGTCATACTGGCTACCTTTCAAGTGTTCAAGAGCTCCATATAACTAGTGACTAGCACTGAACAGTCAGAAAAGACTGTTCAATTTTTTTTCTGGATAAAATATTAAGGTTATGTTAGAATCTTCTATAATGATAAATTTTCTTTGTAGTTCTGTCAATCTTTTTTTTTTTTTTTTTTTTTTTGGTGGTACTGGGATTTGAATCCAGGGCCTCATGCTTGCATGCTCTGCAAGTGCTGGACCACTGAGCTGCACCCCCAGCCCATTTTTTTTTTTTTTTCAGACAGGGTCTCCTAAGTTACACACACTGCCTCTGGTCTTGAACTTGTGATCCTCCTGCCTCCACCTCCTGAGCTGCTGGGATTACAAGCACGTACCACCACACCCAGCTCCGTCAATCTTTTAAATATATTCTGAGGCTATATATAGGTGCATGCAAGTTTAAGGATGTTATGTCGAACTGGAAAATAGACTCTACCTGGGGTGAGTGGACATTCCTTTTACATCTTCTCAGGGAAAGTGCTTAATGCAACTATTCGTATTGTCCTGCTATTATGTTTATAACCTTTTATATTTGGCCATTTCTACAGACTTATCTTTTAGTTATAGCTCCTATAAGTCACACAGTTGGATTTTCCCCATCTTGACGATCTTTGCCTTTTAACTAGAACATTTAGTTCACTTATACTTACTGTAATTGCTGATTTATTTTGATTTTTACCTTTTTTTGTGTGTGTGTGCTATTTGTCCCACATCCCTTTTCATCACCTTTTTCTTGCCTTCTGTCAGGTGACTTTTTTCCTGTTCCATTATTCTCCCTTCTAATTTGTAAGTTATACAGTCAATTTCTAGTCTTTTAACAGTTACCATAGAAATCATAGGATGCACAACTTATAAAGACCGTTAAACACTTCAATTCTAAACATTTCTTTCTAATGTCCACATTAATTTTGTTTTTCACTCCATGAGAAATTATTACTGTTTCGTTGTTAAGATTTGTTTTGAGTTTCCCATTTCCACAGATCATCATAGTTTCTTACATTTTCAGACTCTTCCATGTGGGATAATTCTCCTTCTACCTGAAGTATATCCTTTAAAATTTCCTTTAATTACAATGTATTGGCAGCAAATTTAGTTTTAATGTATCTGAAAATGTCTTTGTTTTACCGGTTTTTGAAAGATGTTTTTATACACTGGGATCACAGTCATTTTCTTTCAGCCTAATTGACAATATTGTTTTACTGTTCTCAGGCTTCTCTTGTTACTGTTGAGAAACTACCCCTTGTTAGTCTCAATATAGTTCATTTAAAAGTAATCTGTCTTTTTTTTCTTTTAAGAATTTTCTTTTAGGAATTCTCCCCACTTTGTACATTCTCTATGTCTAGACAGAGATTTCTTTTTGTCTATCCTGACTGATATCCACTGAGTTTCTATATGTATTGGCATATGTGTCAGTCCTACAATATCATCAACTATTAGATATTTATCAAATACACCTCTAGTAGAGAATTGTGCGTGTGTGTGTGTGTGTGTGTTTCCTTCTAGAATTCAAATGAGATGTTAGATTTTCTCATTCCATCTTCCATATCTCTTGCATTCTCCTGTTTTCCATCTTTTTCTTACTTTGTGCTGCTTTCTGGATAGTTTCTTTACCTCCACCATCGAGCTGACTATCTCTTTAGCATGTCTTATGTGCTAAGTAGCTGTACCGCTGTGGCCTCCAATTCTGTCAGATCTCAGAAGCTAAGCAGGGTCGGACCTGGTTAGTATTTGCATGGGAGACGCCAGGCAACACCAGGTGCTGTGGGCTTGGGAGAAGGACCGGACAACCCACTCCCAAAAAACAATCAGCCATTGAAAACCCTATGAATAGCAAAGCAGCACTGACAATACTGTTTCACCTGTTGTCTGTAGGGTAGCTATGAGTCAGACATTGGCTCAATGGCACCTAACAACATGTGCTAAGTAATGCTTTCTACTGACTTTATATATCTAATTATATTGTTCATTCTTAGAAGTTCTATTTAATTCTTACTCAAATGTGTTTGGTCACTTTTATAGTTTCTTGGCTCTTATATTTTCCACCTGTCCTGTTTTCTTTAAAGTTACGGCATCTGATAACTGAAGCCTTTTAGGGTCTTTTTTTGTTGACTATTGTTTTTGCTGGCTTTTTCTTGTGGCTTTTCTTGCTTGTTTTGGAGTTTTTTATTGTAAACTCAACATTTCTTAAAACTTCATCTATAAGAATTAAAGTCTGAGTTAAATGTAGATTCCTCCAGAAAATATTTGTGTTTATTTTTCATAATTGGAAGCTCTATTTTAAACTAAACTCCTGGCTTGAGACTTCTTGGGCCATTCAGGTAGTATGAATTCAGGCAACAAACTCACCTGGGAGCCCTCATGAATTCTCAAGGAGAATTTCATACCCATCCCTTGGTGCCAAAGTTTGACAGAGTATTTTCAGTGATCTACAGGTAGAGAATTCACCCTTAGACAGAATGTTGCCCTTTGAAGTCTCAGCTTTATGGTAGTGGAATGGGGAGCTTCTTAGACTCTCCATCTGAGTTTTGTCTTCTATTTTCTAGGTCCCTTGAGGTCATAAACACCAAAAACGAATGTTCAGAAAATGCCTTCAATTTCAATGTTGGCTTCACAACTCTGCTCATTTCTTAAAGAATTCCCTCTTTCACTTTTTTCCCCAGGTATTTTTGTTTTCATCA
>VMDO01022790.1:0-32869 GCA_007922755.1 Pedetes capensis | reverse complement strand
ACTATATAGTAAAAGATAGAGAAGACTTGGATGGGAAACTTAGATAGGAAGGGGGGAGGGGGGAACATAGAGGAGGGTAAGGGGTAACCTATATGTATAATGCTTATCAAATTGCATATATGAAAATTGTCACAACGAAAAGCATGTCAAAATGAATCACATTATGATGTACATTAAAAATTTCTAATAAAAAAAAAAAGACATTTCATGTTGACTTGTTTAAATGATTCACAGCCACCAATCCAGCATTGCAGAGGATCCTGAATAAAACACCACATTATGGGAGAGGTAAGACAACCCCAAATACAAGATCAAAGGAATGAATAATAAATGTGAGGGGAACTTAAGAAAATAATAGGCTAAATTGTTGGTGGTGTTAGGTGCCATCAAGTTGGTGTTTCACTCATAGTGACCCTATGTACAACAGGTGAAACACTATTGTCAGTGCTTCTCTGCTATTTGTAGGGTTTTCAATGGCACATTGCTTTTTAGGAGTGGGTTGCTGGGTCCTTCTCCCAATCCTACAGCACCTAGTGTTCCCAGGCAGTCTCCCATCCAATTACTAAACAGGTCTGACCCTGCTTAGCTTCTGAAACCAGATGGGATCCAATGACACAGTGGTACAGCTGCAGGCCGATAGGCTAAATACGAATCAAAAAATAGATACAAACACCAATTGATGCAGAATAATAAAATCCTCTCAATATAGATGGTCTTAACTCACCATTCAAGAGGCATAGACTGATCAATTAGATTAAACAACATAAGCCCTCTACATGCAGCATTCAAGAGACTTACTTCATCCATAGAGAACATGAAAGGCTGAAAATTAAAAGCTATAAAACAATATACCAAGCATGTAGGAACCAGAAAGATGCAGGAGTCATGATATTAACTTCTGGCAACTTAGACTTCATTCTCAAACTAATCAGAAGAGACAAAGTAGAACACTACATATTACTAAAAGGAACAGTCAACCAGGAACCCATAATAATACTTAACATTTATTCACCAAATACAGGAGCACCTAGCTTCATAAAACAAATTTTATTGGATGGAGATAAAGAAACACATTGGAAATGAATCACATTATGATGTACATTAAAAATTTCTAATAAAAAAAAACACATTGGGCCAGACATGGTAATTATGGGACATTTTAATACCTCACTTTTGCCAAAAAGACAAGTCATCAAAGCAAAAAATCAACAGAGAAATGATGGACTTAAACAGAACCATAGACCAATTGGACCTTACTAGACATCTACAGGGGCTGGGGTTTAGCTCAATTGGTAGAGCGCTGCACTGCAGTCTCTGAGAACCAGGGTTCAATTCTCAGCACTGCAAAAATCAGAGAAGGACCTGGCAATCCACTCCCAAGGCAATCCCGAAACAGCCATTGAAAACCCTATGAGGGTCGCTATGAGTTGGATACCGACTCGACGGCACCTAACAACAACAACAAGACATCTACAGAATATTCCATCCATCAGATGTGGAATACACATTCTTCTCAGCACCGTATGGACTTTTTTTCTAAGATATACCACATTCTGGTCCCCAAAAATGGCCTCAAAAAATACAAAAAAAAAAAAAAATAGAAGTCATCCTCTGTACCTTATCAAATCACAGTGGGATAAAACCAGAACTCAAAGGCTAGAAAAATTTCAGAAATGGTATAAATTCATGGAAACTAAATAATACACTACTGAATGATCAATGGGTCATCAAAGAAATCAGAGAGGGAATTTTAAAATTTCTGCAGTCAAACAAGGATGAAAACACACCCTACCAAAATTGATGGGATTTAGCAAAAGCAGTTCTAAGAACAAAGTTCGTAACTGTGAGTGCCTTCAACAATAAGCTAGGGAAGGCCCAATTCAATCACTTAATGACACACTTTAAGGCACTAGAAGGTCAAAAACAAGCCAATCCCCAAAGGAGTACTCAGACAGAAATTATTAAGATCATGGCAGAGATGGGCCAATTAGAAACTAAAAAGACAATTCAAAGAATTAATAAAACTAAGAGCTGCTTCTTCAAAAAGTTTAATAAAATAGATACCCACTTGCCAGTCTCACCAAAAGAAAGAAATTGTCCAAATTTTTAAAAATTAGAGATGAGAATGGGGTCATAACCACTGACACCAGAAGATCATCAATCCAGAAGATCATCAGGGAATACTTTGATAAATTGTACTCCTAAAAAAATGAAAATACAGAAGAAATGAGTAAGTTCCTTAACACATATGAATTACCAAAATTAAGCCAGAGGATATAAGCAATTTAAGCAGACCCATTATATTTACCAAAATGGAGATAGTAATAAAAAATCTCACAACAAAGAAAAGCCCAAGTCCCAATGGGTTCACAGCAGAATTCTATCAAATCTTCAAAGAAGAATTAATGCCTATTCTCCTCAAACTATTTCATAAAATAGAAAAGTAAGGGACACTTCTAAACTCATTCTATAAAGCCAGTATCACCCTGATACCAAAACCAGGCATGGACACTTCAAAGAAAGAGAACTATAGACCCATTTCCCTGATGAACACTGATGCAAAAATCTTCAATAGAAATTCTAGTAAATTAAATTCAGCAACACATAAAAAAGACCATACACCATGACCAATTGGGCTTCATTCCACAGATGCAAGGTTGACTCAACATATGAAAAACAATCAATGTAATTCAACATATCAAGAGACTTGCAGACAGAAATCACATGATCATTTCAATTGATGCTGAGAAGGCCTTTGGCAAAGTACAACACCCTTTCATGATAAAAGTCCTGGAGAAAGCAGGCATAATAGGTAAATACCTCAACATCATAATGGCTATCTATGACAAACCCACAGCAAATAACATATTAAATGGGGAGAAATTGAAACCATTCCCCCTAAGATCAGGAACAGGACAAGGATGTCCACTCTCTCCTCTCTTATGTAGTAATTGTGATTGAAGTCCTAGCCAGAGCAATCAAGCAAAAGAAAGAAATCAAAGGGATACAGATAAGCAAAGAAGAGGTCAACGTATCCTTATTTGCAGACCCCATGAACTTTTACCTAATGGACCCCCAAAGTTCCTCTAGAGAACTCTTGTTGTTAGGTGCCATTGAGTTGGCTCCAACTCATAGTGACCCTCATAGGGTTTTCAATGGCTGATTGTTTCAAGATTCTTTTGGGAAATGCCTTATCCTGCTCCCATAGAAAACTCTTATAGCTAATTAACTCCTTCAGCAAAGTAGCAGGATACAAAATTAACACTCAGAAATCAGGACTCTTCCTTTACACCTACTGTGAGCTGGAAAAGAAGGAAATTAAGGCAAAAAATTCCATTCATGATAGCCCACTAAAAAATTAAATATTTAAGACTCAATCTAACCAAAGACCTTGAAGATCTTTACAAGGAAAACTTCAAAACATTAAAGAAAAAAATTGCAGGGGATACTAGAAGATGGAAGGATCTCCCCTGCTTATGGATTGGGAGAATCAATACTGTAAAAATGGTTACCTGACCAAAAGCAATTTACAGATTTAATGCAATCCCCATTATAATTCCAATGACAGACTTTGCATAAATAGAAAAACTAATCCTAAAATTTACATGGAAACTCAAAAGACTGCATATAGCCAAAACAATCTTTAGCTACAAAAACAGTAGAGATGGGATCACAATACCTGACTTCAATCTATACTAGAGGGCTGCACTGGCAAAAACAGCTTGGTACTGGCACAAAAATAGGCTCAAAGATCAGTGGAACAGAATCGAAGACCCAGAGATACACCCATGCAACTATAGCCACCTGATTTTTGACAACAGGCCGAAGAATGTTCAATGGAGAAAAGATAGCCTCTTCAACAAATGGTGCTGGGAAAATTTGATATCCATTTGCAGAAAATTGAAAATAGATCTGTATCCCTCAACTTGTACAACAGTCAATTTGAAATGGATAAGAGACCTCAAAATAAAACCATAAATTTTAAAACAACTAGAAGGTAGGGAACATGCTCTAAGACATAGGCCTAGGAAAGTATTTCCTTAACAAGACTCCAATCACCCAGGAAATGGCACCAAGAATTGACAAATGGGATTACTTGAAATTAAAAACATTCTATGCAGCAAAGGAAACAACCAACAGAGTTAAGGGAGAGCCTATTGAATGGGAGAAAATCTCTGCATCCTACAAGTCTGACAGAGGACAAATTTCTAGAATATGCAAAGAACTTAAGAAAGCAAATTCCAAGAACACAAATAACCCAACACGTAAGTAGGAAGGAAAGGAAAAGACAGTTCTCAAATGAAGAAGTTGAAAGGGCCAAGAAACACAGAAAAAAATGCTCAATATCCCTAGCCATTAGGGAAATGCAAACCAAGACAACACTGAGATTCCATCTCATTCCAGTAAGAATGACCAAGATCAACAAAACAAATAATGACAAACGCTGGCAAGGATGCAGAGAAAAAGGAACCCTTTTACACTGCTGGTGGAACTGCAAAGTAGTTTAATGACTTTGGAAATCAATATGGTGATACCTTAGAAAACTAAGAATAGAACTGCCATACAACCCAGCTATACCACTCCTGGGAATATACCCAAAGGGAGATAAGTCATGGTACCACAGAGACACCTGCTCTTCCATAGTAAATCCAGCACTCTTCACAATCGCAAGGATATAGAACCAACCAAGATGTCTATCAGCAGAGGAATGGGGAAAAAAAAAAAAAAAAAAAAAGCGGTACAAATACACAGTGGAATATTACTCAGCAATAAAAAAGAATGAAATAATGTCATCCAACAGAATAGATGGAACTGGAGAATATCATCTTAAGCAAACAAACTCAGACCCAAAAAGAGAAATACCATATATGTTGTCACTCATATGTGGTAGTTAAATCTAACTTAAAGGAAGGATAAAAATGTGTGTAGGTGTATGTGTGTCTGTGTGTGTGTCTGTCTGTGTGTGTGTGTACATTATCAAGCTTATCTAAGAAGGAAAAATGATAGAGTAGAAAGAAGGGGGAGAGGTCTAGCGGGAGAGGGTGGAGGTTGAGAAACAGGGCAAGTGGAGGGGAAATAATGTGGAGGGATAAAGAAAGAAAGGATAATTTCAAAACAGATGATGCAACAATACAAACACATGGGCAAAAAGGGAAAATAACCCATAATTGCATAAGATTTTCTACTATGTATTAATCAAAAGGTTCTATGAGGTATAGGTTGTCGAAAGTGTAACCAACAGCGATGTAATAGTTGCATAATGGAAATAGCAAAAGCCTTATTACTCTGTACTCACCAGCATTCATAAACAAGGGGGAATTTTAAAAAGAAAGAAAAATAGGCTGGGGTACAACTCAGTGGGAGAGCACTTGCAAAGCATGTGTGATACTTTGAGTTCCCAGTATTGCAAAAAATAATAATAATAATCACCAATTAAAAATGAGAGAAGGCACAAAACTTTCCACAGTATTTATACAAACAAAAAAAAAGATTAACAGAAAATACATTGGAGATATTAACAGTGGCTCTCTGTAGTGGTAGATTAAGGGAGACTCTTATCATTTATTATTAATATATTTCCATAGTGTGTACCATGAACATGGAGTCCTTCTATGACCAGATAAAAGTCCCTTTGGTCTCTTGTCTCAAAATCCCCCATCCCACTTCCCATGCCAGCTGCCCCCTGGACTCCAGTGAGAGATGACAAGCTGACCAGTAACAGCTGGGACAGCAAGGCAACACGATGTTCTAAGGCCCCTATAAGCCCTGGGCCAGAAGACGGCCTCCAGGTGGCCTCTGTTCTGCTGGCCAATGTTGGCCTACACAGGCTACCTACACAGTTGAGCTGACTGAGAGTGTGGGGCGCACAGGGAGTACGACACTGGGGTAATGAGGAGAGCAGCCAAGGTCACAGTTTGAACAAGACACTTGGCTGCTAAGAACAAAGCCGAAGGAAGAATAGATGACAGCAGCAGAAACGTCCTTTAGGAAACTTCCCAGGTCCTCGCCACTCCACACTGTCCCTGCCAAAGCACCTGCACTGTGGACCTCTTTAGCATCTGTCATCATCATCATCATCACTATCACCACCACACTCGGGATGTGACACACTATCTTTTCTAATTCTACTAACAACAGGTGGTGCAGGAAATCACAGCTCCATTTTAATTGCAAAATAGCTAGCAGAGAGGACTTTGAATGTGCCCAACACAAAGAACTGACTTAGTCTTAGGGGATAGATAGGCCAGTTACCCCAATCAGATCATTATAGATTATATACATGCACTGAAATGACACACTGAGCCCAGCATCATGGCGCACACCTGTAATCCCAGCAACCTGGGAGACAGGCAGGAGGATCGCAAGTTTGAGGCCAGAGGCAGCCTGTGCAATTTACAGAGATCCTGTCGTCTCAAAAATTTAAGCGCTCGCCTTCTCTCTCTCTCTCTCTCTCTCTCTCTCTCTCTCTCTCTCTCTCTCTCTCTCTCTCTCTCTCTCTCTCTCCTCTCTCTCTTTTTCCTCTCCCCTCTCTCCCCTCTCTCCTCACATGTGTCTTGGATATGTACTATTCTTCCTTCCTTAGGTTTCTCTCAATCTCTTCCTCTCTGTCTCTCTTGTTCTTTCTCTCTCAACACCCACACTTAAATCTAGAATGCATACTCTTATCTCTACTTAATAAACTCATTTTATTTCTCTTAAAATAAAATTAAAATTTTTGAAAAGGGGGCAGGAGGTACAGTTCAGTGGTGGAGCACTTGCCTAGCATGCTCAAGACCTTTGGTTTAGCCAGCACTGGAAAAAGAGAGAAGAGAAGAGAAGGAGAAAGAGAGGAAGAGAAAGAAAGAGAGAGAGAGAGAGAGAGAGAGAGAAGGAAGGAAGGATGGATGGAAGGGAGGGAGGAAAAGCCAGCTGCACCTCACAAATATATAAAATTTCTATGTGCCTTTTTTTTTTTTTTTTTCAGTGCTGGGAGTTGAACCCAGGGCCTTGTGCTTGCATGCCTTGCAAGTGCTGTACCACTGAGCTGCATGCTTAGCCCATTTTTTTCCCCTTTTTTTTGAGACAGAATCTTGCTAAATTACGCAGACTACCTCTGGTCTTGAACTTGCAATCCTCCTGCCTCCGTCTCCCAAGTTGCTGGGATTACAGGCGAGTGCCACCATGCCCGGCCTCTATGTGCACATTAAAAATAAAATAGAGTGAGTTTTTAAATAGCTCCATTTTACAGATGAGAAAACTGAGGATGGTGGGAGCTAAGTAACTTGGTTTAGGTCAAATGCATTGTCTCTGGAGCCAGAAAGACAAAAACGTGACACACAGGCCCTTTATGATGTGTGGCATCAGCAAGGTACTTAACCTCTCTGTGCCTCAGTCTCCTCATATGTATACAGAGACAGTGATAATACCTATCCTTATTGATTTTTCTATTGCCAATAAAACAAATTTACTGGCTTAAAACAATATACATTTTCCTCTTATAACTCTGAAAGTCAGAGGTCTGAAAGAAATTTTATGTGCTAAAATCCAAGCACAGGTCAGTCTGCTTCCTTCTGGATGGTCCAGGAAAAACCCAGACTTGGTGTCTTTGTTTTTAGAGGCCACTGTCCCCTTTCTTCATCGCCAAAGCCAGCATCGCAGCATCTTCTCTACTCCTTGACCTCCTCCTCCCTGTTACAAAGGACCCAGTGCTGACATCAGGTCACTTTTTATAATCCAGGATCATTTCCCCATCTCAGGATCCTTAATTCAAACACATCTGGAAAACTCCTTTTGCCATATAAGGGAAGGAACTCACAAATTCCAGAGATTAGGACAGGGGCCTCTTGGGAGGATGTTATTCAGCCTGAGAAGGTTGTTAAAAGCATAAATGAGCTGATATGTAGGGAGTGCTAGAGAATGCCATCTGGCATAAAATAAGCACTATATGAGTGTTGATGCCATCTGGCATAAAATAAGCGCTATATGAGTGTTGGCTACTGCAATTAATAAAAGTCACACACACACTGAGTGGTGAGACTTTAATTGGATCCCACACAAAAGAGAGGTCCAGGATGTCAAAAGAACCATAAAATCCTAAAGTGGGGAGCAAAATCTCTGAAGAGGAAAATCATGTGTGGTTCTGCAATGCACCTGGCAGCATCTGCCTGGATCCCTTGGTCAGGAAGCTCCCAGTATTTACCAAGTCAGATGGTTCTGACCTCAAACAACCTGACAATGCAAAATAATGCACATGATCTTTGAATTACAAAAGAAACCGGGCTCATTGGCCTTTATTGGGATCCTCAGCAGGTGGATGGGAAGGTGATGTGTAAACGCACAGAGAACCACATGCCATGTCCTCAAACTTTAATACCAAGTTGAGGAGGCTCCCCTAGCTTTCAAAAGGACAAATAGGAGCTCCTTAATTTCACTCCATTGCTTGGCATTTCTCATGGCTTTGACCAGGAGAACCAACTGCACTGGCACCTAAATAACATATACCATTTGGAAGGCAGTCTGGGGAGGTGGTAAGCCTGCTGTGACCAAAGTGGGCCCTCCCCTATCTACACCTCAGTTCCCTTAACAGTTAAGGGAGGGAGTGAGGCTCTCTCAGGTCCTGACACTAGACAGGCTGTCCATTCCTCTCTTCTGAAATCCTGTCCCCTTCTGCCACTCCCTCTTTTCCTTTTTTCAAGGGCAGGGGTGGGTGGGTGAGGGATCCTTCATTTGAAATCATTTATCTCTAAGTTTTACTGTGAGTTTAGCTGCTTGGAGGAGAATGGAAGAACCATGTACTGTGTTATTTACTAGCTGTATGATCTTGAGCAAATTACTTAACCTCTGTTTCCCAAGTCAAAATATAGATAATTCTTGCTCACACAAATGTTGAGGGGCTTGGATAATACATGCAAAGTACTTAGAATAGTCCCTCCCATACAGCAAATATTCAGTAAACACTGACACTAGCCATTGTTATTACTATTATTGTTGTTGTTGTTGTTGTTATATTAGCAGCTATTGCAGTTAGTCCTTTCCTTTGGTAGATCTCATAGATCCCACCTATTGGTGATTTTAATAAAGGCATTTGACCTATACATAAGTTAATATATAAAAAATGCACAATTAAACTTAGCGAAGAAGGGACAATATGAAAGGTAGAAAGAATAAGGGAGGGAACTAACAGAGGGAAACGAAGATTGTGGAAGGTGGGCTGGGGAGGAGAGTCAATGTAGAGGGATAAAGGGGGAGAGGATAATCTCAATGTAAACAATGCAACTTCATGAGTACATTGGAAAAATAGGGGAATATAACCCAAATATGCATTTGAGTTTTACTACATATTAGTAATAAGGATCCATAAACCTTGTGCGTTGATGAAAGTGTTGCCAGAAGTGATGTAATGGATGCATAATGGAAAAAGCCAATGCTGTATGACTCTGTACCCCATCATTATTTACTAATAAAGAGAGGGGAAAAAAAGGCATTTGAAAAGACCATCCACTGTGGCTTGAATGTCTCCCAAAGGCCCATGTGTTAAAGGCTTAGTCCACAAGTGGCGCTACAGGGAGATGATGGAACCTTTAGGACAGGCATGTCCAACCCATGGCTCAGGATAGCTACTAATGTGGTTCCACAAAATCTTTTAACATCGTGTTGTTTAGCATTTATTTACTCCATGATCTCATGCATAGTTCCAATCTTGAAGTTCCATAGTGCTGCTGAGCATGTTGATAGAACCACATCTAATGCTTCTTTACAACATACTAGGATAGTGCCACAGTATCAGATTCTAATCTTCAAATAAGCGTAAATATGTCACAGTCAGTAACATGAGTGAGGATAATTTTATCAGCCACTTCCCAGGCAGTGGAGTATAATCAAGTTGAATTTGAAATGATTCAAAGCTGTTTGAAGCCACTTATAGGTGCATCAGACATTAGATGAATTTTTGGCAACTTGGCTAGTAAAGCCCAGCAATTACCTATAATATTTTTGAATATCTAGTTCAACCCAGTTCTAAACTCCAAAAATTGTTGTTGTTGTTGTTGTTAGGTGCCGTCGAGTCGAGTCCGACTCATAGTGACCCTCATAGGGTTTTTAACGGCTGACTGTTTTGGGATTGCCTTGGGAGTGGGTTGCCACGTCCTTCTCCCATTTTGCGGTGCTGGGAATCAAACTCAGGACCTCAGAGACTACAGAGCAGCACTCTACCAACTGAGCTGAATCCCAGCCCCTCCAAAAATTGATCATCACAAAATTTACTTGAGAATTTACTAAGAATTGCAACCACTTCCCTCAACCAGACATTGATACATTAGTTTTATAAAAATAAGGCCAAATTTTCTACCAGTTTTATATTGCTTTCATTTCTCTAAACTTTATGATAAAAATATTTTTGAAGTCTTATTATGTATGTATACTATCTGTATAACAAAATTTATGGGGGTCCAAGACAATTCCTCTTTACTCAATGCAGCCCAGGGAAGTCAATAAGTTGGGCATCCCTGCTTTAGGAGGTGGGACCTAGTGGGAGGTCATCAGGTCACTGGGGGAATGTCCTTGAAGGAGATCTTATGACTTCATCTCTTCCTCCTGATTCACTCTACTTCCTGGCCCCTAATGTGAGCAGTTGGCTACACCACACAATCCCACCAAGATGTGTTGACCTCACCAAAGTTCCCAAGCAATCAGACCACTCCATCCTGTATTCGAACTTCCAGAACTATAAGCCAAAGAAAACCTTTTCTCTTTATAAATTAATTGCCTCAGAAATTGTGTTGTAATGATGGAAAACTGACTAATACACCACCTCAGGAAAGAAAGTCTCCCTTCTGAATGCCCCTCTTCCAGGAAGAAAGGAAAGAAGGAAAACGAGAAAGAAGAAAGGAGGAAGAAAATTCAAATACTGCCACCAGATAGCCCAAAATCGAAAGGTTTTAATCATAAGGAAAGATAAACTTCTTTAAATGCTATGATTTTTGGCTATCAAGAAATTGTATCTATTTGAAAGTGTTGAACTTACGCCTTCATAGAGGAAAATAAGTATATTTCTGGAGAGTTATAAGATGATTTTACATGAAAATTGAGTGTTTTAAATGCCACAAAAGGTGATTAGAATATTTGATCTCATCCTACAAATATGTCAGCAACTGGTCTGGAAGATTTTCACTCAATTTACTGGGGGTGAATTTAGCTACAATTGAAACGACCAGGAAAAAAAAAAGCCCAGAGCCCTGATGACCTCTGACTGGCAGCAGAATAAAGTCCCCACCTCAGGGTGTTGGAGACAGTGGTCAGGCCCCCATACCACTCCCCCTACACACACACACAGGGACTGTGTGATAGCACCTTCCTCCTCACAGAGAGAACAATTCTGATCCATTTCATTCTCTTGTATGTGTGTACTCAGATGGGTATTTGTTGAAAACACTATTTTTTCCTCATTTACATTATATTTGCATCCCTATGGGAAAGCAAATGACCATGTGTGGACATTTTCAGAGGAAAATTTCTAAGAAATAAAAATCAGCAAATTCATTACTGTCCTATAAATATGACACTTGGTGTTAACAGGTTAATCATTGATTAATTAATGCATCAAAATGCATGGGCAATGGAAAGTACTATACTAAGTAATAAGTGAACAGAAGTCAAGCATATAACAATGTCTAGTACCTAGCAAGTACACAAAACTATTTACTACCTGCTATTTGATTCAACTTTCTGAAATACATGTATAGAAACAGAACTACATGGAAGGATTAAGTAGTTTGTTGTTTTTTTATAATTTCTATAGAAATGATATACATATATTCTCTACATATCATATATATGTATTTGATTTATAAATATAAGTACAGAGGGTGCCAAAAATGCATACACATTTCAAGTATTAATATTATAATACTCAAATATATACTGATAACAAAAGATGACTACAAGTCACATTTGACTTCTCCAATTATAAGAGGTGCTGAAGATGGTTACCATCATAATTTAATTAAACTTCAAAAGTTACACAGATAACAGCTCTTAAAATGTGTACACACTTGTAGCATCCCTTGTATATAAATATATGTGTTATAAAAGCATTTATTACTTTTTGAACAGGACCTGATATATTCAATATATTTATTGGACAGAGCATGAACTTAGAAGCATTTGAATGTTTCACTGCTCACTAAATTTGTACCTCTGGCCCATTTATCCTCCAGTGCTAAGGGTGGACGCCAGGGTCTTATGTATGCTAGGTAAGCATTCTACCACTGAGCTACATCCTCGGCCCCCCTTTGGCCTTTTAAATTTTATTTTCCTCATATATAAAATGGATACAATATCTATCTTGCAAATTTCTTGTAAAGATAGTCAATAATGAAATCAAATCACCTAGTATAATGTCTAGCACATAATGGAGGGCCAACTAATGCTATTTTCTTAAATAATAGAAAATAAACTTTCCTTTTAATGATGAATAAGCAAATGTATGGCAAACAGGTACATGTTACCTGGCAACGGCTCCTATAGTCATTCAATCAAAGTCTATCATTGAATGTCAACTATTGCTTATTCCAGGCTCAGTATTAGGCTGTTAGATGAATGTTTGAGGCTGAGAAGAGGTTCAAGGCTGGGAAGATTGAGATGAGCAGGTATATTGCAACCTGCATCTCTGGGGAGGGGAGTAGGAGATGAAAAAGGCTCTGGCCAGAGAAATAGAGCTCCTGAACAAGGTACCTAGGCCTTGGTGTCATCTCAAGTGAACACCTGACTGAGGACCTAATCCTAGATGGCCTTCCAGACCTTTCCTTACTGCTCCAAGGATGATTCTTGCCCCACTGAATCACAGATACCTGAACCAAAAATAGTTGTGTTTAAGTCAGGGCTCTGTTTAGTTGAATGCCACAGAAGCTCTACCTTAAACAATTAAGGAACAATTTGTCTCATGCAAGTGTAGAAGTAGTTGTCAATGGCCAGCACTCAAAGATGTTATCAAGGACCCCATCATTCTCAATCCCTGTCTCACCAGCCACAATACTTGGTTGTTCCCCTCCACGTCATGGATGGCTACTCACTGTGGTCCCAGGTAGGAGAATGAAGAGGGCCAGAGGTTACACTGGACTATGTCCCAGACGCAGCACCTGGTGACTCCCATGCCCACTTTCCTGGGCAGAGTGTGGTCACACATTCACCTCCACCTGCAGGGGAGTCTGAGAAGCTGGGCTCACTGCTTCCCTGGCAAGATGGAGTTTCTGTGGCTAACGGAGAAGGGGAGACTGGCCATTGAGTAAGCAATGAGCAGGGCCTCCCAGCAAGAAGGTGGCGAAGATGCTGACACCCTGCTGAGGGACACAAGAGGTCCCCAGGGAAGAGATCCAGGGAATCAAAGCCCGAGCTCCAGCAACAGCTGACATTCCTCTCAGAGGAAGGGGAGCATCACGACTCCTAACAAGAGGAAGCCCCTAGAGCTTCCACAGGCCAGTGGCAGGTGGGAGGATGAGATGGGCAATTGGCTTTAGGGAGCAAGGGAGAAGGCTGAATGAGTGGGGGACAAAAATCAGCACTTTAAAAAGTTTAAAGGATAATGCTGGTGGTGATAAAGTCTAGATGGGACTCTAGGGGAACCAGCTAGGCAGAATGTGAGCAGCTGCCATGACAAGTGAGCCCCTCCTCCTCACCCACGTGGCTCTTCTGCACACCATGCAGCCGGCTCTGTCCCCAGTCCATGTTTTGAAGCCCTAACCCCATCATCTCAGAATGGGACTGTGTTGATTGACTGACTGATCGACTGAGATAGGTCTCACTCTGCAGCCAGGCTGGCCTCAGACTCACCATCCTCCTCCTCAGCCTTCAGGGTGCTAAGATTACAGGCATGCGCCACCTGGCCTGCCAGGACTGTCTTTAGAAGCAGTCTTTATAGAGGTAATTAAAATGAGGCCATTAGGGTGGGCCCTAAGCCAAGACAACTGGCGTTTGTATAAGAAGAAAGTAGGACCCAGATGGGAACGAAGGAGAGACCATGCAAAGATAGAGGGAGCAGATGGCCATCTGGGAGACAAGGACAGTGGCCGAGGACAGAGCCTTCCTCCATGGCTCAGAGGAACCAATGCTGCCAACACATTGGCCTCACAGCCGCCAAAACTGGGAGAAATAAACTTCCACCACTGAGGTCACTCAGTCTTCGGTCCTTTGTTATGGTTGCCCTTGTTGCTGTTAGGTGACCTCGAGTCAGGTTCAACTGTCATAGTGACTTCATGTACAACAGAATGAAATACTGCCCAACACTGTGCCATGTCTGGCCCAGACAGTTTCTCTGCTATTCGTAGGAATTTCAATGGCTGATTGTCTCAGGAGTGGGCTGCTAGATCCTTCTCTCTACAGTTGCCCTAGAAAACAAATTTATGCATTGCTGTTTTATTGAAGTATTTTTAAGGAACTATGAAGCAGCATCAAGTTTCACATCAGAATCAGTGGTAGCTGCACAGGGACTGCTTAGAGCCAAACCCAGGAGCCTGAAGTGGGAGAGGAAACATCCTGGGAACCTGCAGAAACCAGGATCATGTGCTGGGCTTTCATAGACCTGGAGCTGACGAGGAGCCAAGGCACCTGAGGGCCTGAACACAGTTCAGGTTTCACAAGGGAAGGACACTGGCTGGAAAGAAACAGGGCTTTTACCTGAGGCCTCTTTTCCACTAGTACCTGTCTTGGGTAAGATGAGGCCACACATATGGAGAGGTGGCCCCAAGTGGGCCCTCTCCAGGTCACCTCACTCTCCCCAGAGTGAATTGTCTAAGGATCCATTCTTGGCCAGTTGCCCTGGTGGGAAATGATTCCACACATCCTCCCTCAGCTACACACTCTCCATCTCCTCCCCCGCCCATTACTTCTCCATCTGGCACCCTCCATGTCTGACCCACTTATTTATTATCTTCCTCCACTCGAATCTCCTTGAGGGCAGGGACTTGACTTGCTCACTCCCCTGGTCCCAGCTCCTAGAGCTCAGTAGGTGCTCAAGAACTTCTTTAAGTGACTTGGGTGTCCTCTGTCCCTAGCGGTATTTCCATTGTCATATAGGCATCCAGGAGTTTGGAGTAATTTCACCACTCAACATGAGATCTCAGATGCCTGTGGGAGGCATCTGAGAGCAGACAGAACTCCCTGAGTCTCCCCTCCATCATCCCATGGGATCAGCCATTTGTTACCTCACGGCTCACCCCTGATGTCACTCATAGGGACACCAGGAAGCTGGACAGATAAAAGTTGGGACCCAAGACCCAGGCTCCCCTGAAAGGCCTCTGTTATGCTATCCCCCAGGCTCACTAGTCCCACCACAGCCCCAGAGCTCACTGAAAGTGAACCTCTGCATTTTGAGTGGCCAAGACATCATTCAGAGGGAGTTCATGACATTATTAATATGTAAATATGCACTGGTGCTGCCACAGACCGATTGTCCCTTTATTAATAATGGTTATTCACAGCCCAGGAGTCAAAGGCTTCTCTGTGTGGGTGCTAATTAAAACTGGCCTTACAAAGAGAGAAAGGAAATAAATCTGCCATTGATCTGGCTACCTTCTGTCAATGGGAGTAGAGGTGTAGACCACCAGAAAATGAGGGAAAACCTCAAATCCTGGTCCCCAGTTTTCTGGGCAGACCACCCCATCACCATCACCTGCGGCCCAATGGTCCCCCATCTCGACCTTGGGGAGAGAGCTCTAGATCCCAGAGTTACCTATCATTTTCAGATACTCTGCAGTCATCTGGGGGTGAGGGGAGACCATGGGAAAATCTGGACCCAGCCCAGATACCCCGACTTCCACTCAATTCCTCTCTTCCCTTGATCCCTCGTGAGCTCCTGGAGTGAAGAGCTCCTGTGTTCTTTGAGGGAAAGATGAATATTGATTCAACCTACATTTCTTCAGGAAAAACGGGGGACCACTGACCTGACCTCAGACCTGAGGAAATAAATAACATCTGTGTGGGATTCACAGCTTACAAAAATGGCATGTCACTTATTTTTATGATTTCAATCACACAACACACTCTGTATATGTCAAGTCCTAAATTGTGTCATGATAATATATTTATCATTATCATTAATACCATTGTTGTTGTTGTTAGGTGCCATTGAGTCGGTATCTAACTCATAGTGACCCTCATAGGGTTTTCAATGGCTGACTGTTTCGGGATTGCCTTGGGAGTGGATTGCCAGGTCCTTCTCCCATTTTTGTGGTGCTAGGAATTGAACTCGGGTCCTCAGAGACTGCAACACAGCACTCTACCAACTGAGCTAAATCCCAGCATCTTAATACCATTACCTCTATTAAAATCAGGGATTTCTCTAATTGTCAGAAACTTCAGAGGGAATTGCAGACAAGTAATCTAAAAATGCATAAAAGTTGACCATGACTCCCAGTTATCTATGGCTGACTAAGGGGCTGGGGTTTAGCTCAGTTGGTAGAGTGCTGCTCTGTTTTCTCTGAGGCCCTGAGTTTGATCCCCAGCAACACAAAAATGGGGGAAGGACCTGGCAGCCAACTCCCAAAACAATCCCCAAAACAATCAGCCATGAAAACCCTGTGAATGGCAGAGAAGCACTGGCATAGTGTCAGGCATGGCACAGTATCAGGTAATGTTTCATTCTGTTGTACACAGGGTCCTTATGAGTTGGACCTGACTCAATGGCACCTAACAACAACAACATGGCTGCATAACAAATTACCTTAGAAGTTTGTGTGTTTTAAACAATAATTTATTGTTTTTCATGATTCTGTGGGCTAACTGGGCTCAGCTTTGTGATATAACAACAAGCTCTCATGATGACCCAAATGGAAGCCTATCATGGTGGCTCATGCTTGTAAGTCATGCAGGAGGCAGAGGCAGGAAGACTGCAGGTTCAAGGCCATGAGCAGTCTGCATAATTTAGTGAGACCCTGCCTCTAGTCCAGATAAAAAATAAAAAAGTGACTGGCGGTCCAGCCCAGGGGTAGAGCACTTGAAAAGCAAGTGTGAGGCCCTGAGTTCAATCCCCAAGTACTGCAAAAATATACACACAGGTAGAATAGAAACTGCAAGACTTACAAAGGCCTTTGCCAAAAAGTCACACTGCATCACTCCAATTACATTCTATTGGTCAAAAGACATCACAGGACCTGCCCAGCCACAGGGAGGGAAGGAACAGAAGGGGAGCAGGCTTTACCATTTTGTGTTTTTCTTTTTCTTTCTTTTCTTTTTTTATTCCCTTTTTTTCCTTTTCTTTTTTTTTTTTGTTTTTGTTTTTATTTTTGTTTTTGTAGTGCTAGGGATTGAACCGGGCTGGGATTTAGCTCAGTTGGTAGAGCGCTGCTCTGCAGTCTCTGAGGTCCTGAGTTCGAGTCCCATGCACCACAAAATGGGAGAAGGACGTAGCAACCCACTCCCAAGGCAATCCCGAAACAGTCAGCCATTGAAAACCCTATGAGGGTCGCTATGAATCAGACTCGACTCGACGGCACCCAACAACAACAACAACAAGGGATTGAACCCATGGTTTTGCATATGCTAGGCATATGCCCTGTTACTGAATGGCACCCCCAGCCCTAGGCTCCTCTTCTCAATAAGAGAGGAATGGCATGTACCCAGGGACAAATGGTTGGTGCCATCTTTGCAGTCTATCTGCCACAGCCACCTAACTTTCAATAAAACAGACCCACTTTCTCCCTGGGCAGCTATGTACACATCACCCTGTATCGGCCTGGGTACTCTGACTAGTAAGGTGCAGATGCTGGCGCCCTGTCTGATCAAAGGTAGGAACTGTATGGAATCTTTTTTTTTTTTTTCTTTTGAAGTACTGGAGGTTGAACCCAGGGCCTCACACTTGCATATTTTGCAAGTGCTGTACCACTGAGCTGCACCCCCAGCCCATTTTTTTACTTTTTGAGACAAGGTCTTGCTAAATTATGCAGACTGCTTCTGGTCTCAAACTTACAATCCACCTGCCTCTGCCTCCCAAGTCACTGGGATTACAGGTGTGTGCCACTGCACCCAGCTTACAATAACTTTTTAAAATTCCCTTCCAAGACTGGGGAATTAAAGTGGTTCAGAGCTACAGTGTAGGCCTTACATGCACAGGGCTCTGGGTTCTATCTCAAACACGATAAAAATTAAAAAATAAAAATAAGCTTCTCTTCCAATGCTGAGAGTGTCTGGCTTACACTATCTCATGAATGCTTTCAATTACAAATGCTTTTAACACATTCTTTGAACTCCAGTACTTAAAAAAAATGAGAGGTCTGTCTTCCCCCTACTGCCAGGTCTTAAATTTTAAACTATGTTTAGCAGTCTTAATTACCAAGTATAAGAATTACCAGAATTATCTCAATTTGTAACTCAAATTTCTCTTGGCACGTATTTTCCTATCCTAAAAGAAAAAGCCAATTTTGTATCAAGAGTCAAATATAAAGATCTTTTTTTCAGAATTTAGGGAGGAAAACATGAAACTGACATGTGAGAAGGAAAATTACATCAGACCTACAGAAAAGTGACAGCCATACCAAATAGAAATGAGTTACAAGAGATGATGGAAAAAAACTGGCCCACCCAAAAATAAAGTCATGGCTTACAAGGCGCCTCTGCATTTGTCCAAGTATGCACCAAAAAAAACTTACTTCTCAAAAAAAGGAAAAATGTTCAAGGTATTATAAACACAAGTTATTGTGTATGAAATTCCAAATATTGATGAATAAGTGTTTTCACATACTCAGCAAAAACCTCCCTGAAAATTCCAGTTTCATCCTATAAATCAGTAGGCTCATGCTCCTCTGTACCACAGCCTGAGAGATTTTTTCCTTTGCTTTATCTTCACATAAAAATCATATATTTGATCTTCAAATTCAGTGCGCCTTCACACCCATAACCCTGGTCATCTGCATATTGGAACCTCAACCAGCTGCTCCAGATACATCTTTAGAACGATCCCTGGAAGAGCTCATTAGCACAGCACTCCAGGAAAGCAGTGGAAGAATGAGTTATGAATAAGGGAACTCACAGTATGGCGTGGGAACTACATGAAGCTGATCACCCGTGTATATAAACTAAACAGAGCAGGAGCCTGGTGTTAATTTCCAATTCTTCCACCTACAGAAGCTATAAAAGCCCTAGACTGACCGTCCATTCTGTTCTTTTATCCACATCTTCTACACAAGGATGCAGCTTCCTTTAAAGTCAGGGGCTCTGTCATTAGTTTCAGGAAATCCACAGGAACTCTCTACCAAAGTGGTAATATAAAAATCCACCTTGCATGCCAAGTGTTTTATGTGATTGTGATGCAAAGAGTTGCTTCCTCCAAGGTGGCCTGCTCTCGGGCTCTACGTTTCCATGGGAATTGGCTGCCCACCCTGTTCTGTAGCTTCATGATCACTCTGTGTTCTGCTCGTATGCAACAGACAAGAGAGAGGATCAGAAGTTTTATCTTTTTTGATAGGTGGTCAAAGGTGACTTCCATATTAGGGTCCAAAGTTAAGATGCCTCCTTTTTGTGTGCTCTCTCTCTCTCACCAGCTTTTAAACACGACCAACATTCCCAAGGCCATCATGATATTTCTGTGTAACAGCCCTAACCTCCTCCTTCAATGAGGCTACTCAGGACCTCATGGAACATATTTATGGCTACATGCGCAATAACAGTCTAAATCACAGAATTTTCTTAGAGCTGGTAGACTCTAGAATTCATTGCCAAACCCCTCAATGTAGAAGTAAGGAAACTGAGGCACAGGAAAGAGAATTCATGTTTGTGCAGGTAGAAACTAGAATGAAATTCTCTTAACTCATTAATGTCTCCAATGGGACCTATTTTGCATGCTAAACTAGCCACAGATAGCTGGCAGCAAGTGGGGATCTCTCTATTCTATAGTTGTTCTCCTAGGTCCAAACCTCCCAACTGGCCCTGCATTCAAAGCACCCTTTGGCATCTACTCCCTGGGTGTGGCCTATAGGTATTTGTGTCCCCAGACAGTGCCAGCTTCACCAAAGTATAACCTGGTGGCTCAGTACTTACAAGGGCCCTGTACTTGGCTTAAATTTCAACTGTCATCATCTTGAAAGTTTTAATAATTATTGAACAAGAGTTCCTATATTTTCATTTTATACTGAGCCCTACAATTTACACAGTACATACATGAAACATTCACCTTTGACTAGCTAGCAACAAACACAAAGCAAACTCGGGAGGTGGAGGCAGGAGGATAATGAGTTGGAGGAGCAGCCTGAACAACTTAGTGAATCCCAAGCCAGGCTAGTCTACATTAACAGATGTTGTCTTTGGAAAAAAAAAAAAAAAGAGAGAGAGAGAGAGCTGGGCATAATGGCACACAACCTGTAACCCCAGAAACTTGGGAGGTAGAGGCAGAAGGATTGCAAGTTCGCGGCCAGAGGCAGCCTGCACAACTTAGTGAGGCTGCCAGATCCACAGGAAGCAAAGCCCATGCTGAGACTTCTTTTCAAGCAGGAAACCTCCCTGCCCCTCAACAGCCACATTCTGCCGTCACAGCGGCCCACAGTAGCTGTGCAACGGCTCGGGAGGACAAGCACACATGAAGGCCAGCACTGTCTATGACTCTCTAACAAAGGGGGCAACAGGAAGGGCCAGTCCTGCTGCCCTGCACTTCCTCTCTGGTGGCCCTCAGGAGTACCATCTGCCACCCCTTTAGAGTAAGCTAACAGCATTTTATTTTAATTTAGTTGCCAATCCTTAAAACTTGGCAGCTGCTCTCAGAAAATTGTGCCTGGGAACCAGGCACAGTGGCGCATGCCTGTAATCCCAGCGGCTTGGGAGGCGGAGGAAGGAGGATCACAAGTTCAAGACCAGAGGCAGTCTCCATAATTTGGTGAGACCCTGTCTCAAAAAAAGTAAAAAAAAACAAAGTGGGGGCTGGGGATGCAGCTCAGTGGTCCAGCACTTGCAGAGCATGAAAGCGCAAGGCCCTGGACTCAACCCCCAGTAACACACACACACAAAAAAAAAAAAAAAAAAAAAATTGGGCCTGGCAGCCATGAGCCCACATGCCCCATAGCCCAGCCACCCTTGGCCACACCATTCTGACCTCTCCACACCAGCCCCCTCCTGCGTGTGGAGGCTGAGGCTGCCACTGGCCATCTTGCCCCAAAGCCATGTCGTATTTCCATCACCTGCTGCTAGTGGGGGCCCTGGAGTTAAATGGATATGGCACAAAAGGGCACTGCTGAAACTATGAACTAGGTCAGTGTCATTCTCTTCTTACATGTTTTGTAGTCTACTATTTCTCACTTACTCATCATCACAAAAGCAATGAACCATGAAGAAAAAGGAGCCAGAAAGAAATCAGCATTATCCAGATGGGAGACAGAACCTCAACCAGAGGTTGAAACAATGCCTAGCCAAGCCTTGCTCAGCACCTCTTCCTGCCTAACAACAAAAGGAGGCTCCCCTACCAGCTGGAGCTGGGGGCTCTCCTTAGCTTTGTTGATGCCAGTGTTGAATGTTCCGCATTTAGAAAAGGGTGCAGGAGTCAAAGCCACTGAGCCAATGTTGGCTACGGACATGACGATTTCCCTGTTTCCATGAGCTCCCTTTTGTGGTCCACCTTATGTTTGGCAGTATGGCCAGTTGTTTCTGAATTGTGACCCTGGATTTCAAGGCAAAAATGAGTCCCCTTTTGTTCCTTCATTGTGTGAGGGAATAGGCCTCCCTGTACTGCTTTGTGTAGCTCCCAGCCCTTCCAAAACATTTATTCATTCAATAAATATTCACTGAGCATCTACTATGTGAGCAAAGCAGACATTTTCCCTCCCCTTGGGGCGGGGGGGCAAATCATAAGAAATAATCACACACACTGATGGCTGCTCTGAGGAGAAAATGCAGGTGGCTGGGAAAAGAGGAAGAGTGAGCGTAGTGTACAATGGAAGGTTTAGAAGTTCCCTCTGAGGAAGGATCGTTTACCCCGAGACTAGAGAATGAATGAGAAGCAGTCAGTGAGTATCCCAAGCAGAAGAGCACGCACAAAAGCTCAAGGGTGGGTAAAAAGGGGACATGTTCTAGGAAGGGGACAGCACTATGAAACTCACCAGACTAGGAGGAGCGGCCTAGGCTAACACTGGAAAGAGGCAGCAACCATTTGCAAGTGATTTTATAGCCCCACCGCCAGGCCTCAGGAACAGCACTCACTGGAGAAAAGCTGAGATTTGAAAGAGGTCTCTACCTGGCACTCAGCTGCTAACCTCTCAGTATAGACAGGGACCTTGAAGAAATGTTTCTCTACCCAGTTTTCCCTCCACTGAAGAAAAGAGAAACATACTAGGATGTGGATGGAAAGAACTGGGGAAGATAGGGCAGTTGGTGACAGCTGCTGCTCCTGGCAGTTCGCTGAGGTGATCTCCAAGGTGGGAAGATGCAGAACCCCAACACGATCAGAGAGCCAATGGCAAGCAAGACTTTCAGCTCCCATCAGCACCTCAGGCAGGGCAGCCTTGCAGTACTTCCCCACGCCACCTGGAACGGAAAGTTCTGTAGAATGATGGCTGAGGTGCTAGAGTAGCCCTCAGTGCTCCCTCTGGCCCCAGGTAGGGTGTGAGCCCAATTTCCCCACATCTCCCAGTAGGGTAGAAAAGCCAATGGAGAGATAGTTGGACTTGCAGCAAGGATAAGGGGAAGCCACAGTGACAAGCAGGGGCCACATGGTCAGAGGCCAGGGGAAAGAAGTAGGCTTAGTGGATGCCAAGGTAGAATGAGGAAAACACAGATCAACACCTCCAGGGCTATCGGCCTAAGGAGGAGCATGAACGCAGACCACCATGCACACAAGCACGTTCTTGTACACACACCCATTCCCACAGCATGGAACTGAGATTCTTCAAAGGGTCAGGTTTCTTCAAAGGCAGAAAGAAAAGAAATCCTGGTTTAAATTCTCATCCAAAACCACTAAACTCACTGAGAAAAATAAAATGGAATTGTTTGCTGCTCTCAGAGAAAAAGAGGTTTAAGGTAGAAATTAGGTTCATTTACAGAAGAATTAAGTTACTTTTTTGCATGTGAGTTCACGTCCTGTGAAAATCATACCTATTACATGTGCTCTCAAAAGTGCAGCCTGATGGACTATAGCCAAAAGGTGAAGGCAGTACAAATGTCCATCAACAAATGAGTAAACACGTGGCAAATACATACAGTAAAATGTTACTTGGCCTTGAAAAGGAACATCTTGGTGTATGCCACAACATAGATGAACCTGGAAACCACTATACTAAATAAGCCAGTCACTAACGCAGACATCCTATATGATTCTGCTTATGTGTGGAGAAGTCTGTAAAGACAGAAAGTAAAACAGAGATTACTAAGAGCTGGAGAAGTGGGGAAAAAGGGGCTATTGTTTAACAGGTACAGAATTTCAGTTAGAGAAGCTGAAAAGGCTCTGGAGATGCAAAGTGGTGATAGTTGCACAACAATGAGAATGTACTCAGTGCCACAGAACTGTTCACTTAAAAAGAGTTAAAATGAGGCCAGTTGCTGGGATTACATGTGAGCACACGGAATGCTATTTTGTTACTGTGCTGTGGGGCTCACATGTTGTTATGATGCTGAAAGCTATGCCACCAGTATTTCAGATACCAGCAGGGTCACCCATGGTGGACATGATTCAGCTGAGCTTCCAGACTAAGACAGACTGGGGAGGACCCAACAACCCACTTCCAAAACAGTTAGTCCCTGAAAACTCTATGAATAGCAAAACACTGGCAAATACAGTGCCGGTAAATGAGCCCCCCAGGCTGGAAGGCATTCAAAAGATGACTGGGGAAGAGTTGGCTCCTTACAGTACAGTAGACCTTAATGATGAGAATGGAGTAAAGTCCCTGGGACCTCCTTTTCCTGATGTGGCACGATTCAAAACAAAAACACAGTGACCACAACAATGGGCTCAAATACAAAGATCATGTGCATAGCACAGTGTTGTGTACTGTTTGGTTCTGTTGCACTTAGGGTCACTATGAGTTGGACTCGACTCGATGGACCTAACAACAATAATTATAAGAGGGTAAATCAAAATGCAAACATATGGGCCGGGCACAGTGGCACACGCCTGTAATCCCAGCAGCTCGGGAGGCGGAGGCAGGAGGATCGCAAGTTCGAGACCAGAGGCCGTCTGCATCACTTAGCGAGACCCTGTCTCAAAAAGTAAAAAAATGGGCTGGGGGTGCAGCTCAGTGGTCCAGCACTTGCAGAGCATGCAAGAACAAGGCCCTGGGTTCAACCCCCAATACCAGAAAAAAAAAATGCAAACATGTATGCATCTTTATGACATTTTTGTAATTTCCTAACTTTCTACAATGATTCCATAATTCTTTTATAATAAAAGTAACACAAGTCAAATAAGAGAAAAACAGAAAATCTATCATAAAACAATGGTGCACATATTTAAATATCCCCCAAGAAGTGTCTCCACAGCCTCTACCATACCTTTCAGAGAACACCAGGCACTATCAACTATTCCCTCCCTCCTTCCAATGGGTATTTTTAAAATGGATATTAAAACCAAAGTCTTCACCAGTGATGGCACACACCTGCAAATCTAGTACTTTGGAGGTTGAAGCAGGAGCATTGCAAGTTTGAGGGCAACCTGGGTGATATGGGGAGACCCTGTCTCAAAAAAGTGTCCTTCCAGAATCAGCCCAAAACACTCAGGCCAACACTGTTTTCTTCTGGTTTTCCTCAGTGAAGGTTATTTGGAGAAAAACTCTTACTTCCAGACTGTTCAGTTTAAGGAAAGGCCAGGACTGCTCAATGACACAAGACAGGCTGCAGCCACAAACCCTGGCACCCATTTGGCCAGGTTTGTGAAATGATATAAAGGATATAAAACCATGTCCTTGTCCTTGGAGGGGCAGACTGCATAAGGCATGCAAGGGCTCCTTCCCATACAACCCTCCTGGGTAGGGCTCCTGCTGTCCTCTACTGGTATCTACTCCAGGTCTAGCACAGGAACACTGATGGCTAAACTCTCCTGAGCAAGGTTGAAGGAAGAGAACCTGAGTCCATCCCTGCTGATTACAAAGTTAACTTCTGAATACAAGGAAGTAAAACCAAAAGGGTTACTAATTTTTAACACAAATTGATTGAGTCTCTATCTTAGTTCTGGATCTAATGATTTATTAAGTAGAAGGGCCCAATCCATGGCCTGCTCTCAAATCAACCCCTCAAATAGTAACAATCTTGCAGTCTTTCCCCCAAAAGCAAAAACATTCTCCCCTTTGTACTTTCCAATTGTGCAACATACTCCGGTTTCATGTCCACTGTCACTGCGAACAAAGGACTCAGCAATGGACAGTATGATGACAGGTACATGGTAGAGGATACTAAAGGAGAGTATTTCCCAACTTCCAAACTGGTCTTGCTGTCAGGGCCCCCTGGTATGTCCAGAATGCAAGGCCAGCATTCTGTCATGGAAACACACAGCTGCCGTGGATGAATGCAAAACTCTAGCCAGTGCAGATGGCTGTGGATAAATGTTAACATTAAATGACACCAGATGAGCATGAGTAACTGATACTAGAATCAGAGTAAATAAGTTACTGCCATTGCCATTTTTTTCTTACAAGCCCAACTTTCTTGTTTGGGAATTCCACGTTTTCATACGTTCATTTTCCCCCAATCCAAACCTTACAGGAAGAAAGTGTTAGTGTGATAAAAGCAAGCACCACGCATATGTCACATATGGGTCTCTGGCTCCTGCGTGGGCAGACCTGGGCACAGATCTGGCTCCTCTTCCCATGGGTACTTGATGTCTTCAGCCAAATCTAGTACCTCTCCACTTCTCTCCCACACCTCCCCTCCTCCAGTCTCAGGTGCAAATACCCACTCTACTTAAAGGACTCCTTCATCTGCAGCCTTATGCTAAAATTCTAGTCCAAAAAGTACAACCACCTGTGTAATGTCTCCCAGTAACCTCCATACTTGAAAAACAGCTTTTCCTCCCTAGAAATGAGTCTTAACTTTCCCACACTTATCCTTTCAGAACCTCAGGCACCTTGACTCCTCTCACTGCTCCTCCTCCATCTCCAACTCCAGCAGTCAGCAGGATGGGTTGATTTTTCCTCTGCAGTGGACTTTGTCTGCACATGACCCAGGGATGCCCATCACCAGCAGCCCCACCTGGGCCTTAGAGCCTGCAGGCAGCAACAGCTTGCTCACAGGCCTCCCTGCCTGTGGTCTCTCCTCATTAACACAACAGAGACAGGTTCAAAGCTGCTCCCCCAACACTTCAAAAAACCTACTGTCCTCCAGAGCCTATTGTTCGATATCCAAATTTCTGACTTCTCAATTCAGGCTTTTCTAAAGCTAACAAGCTGACCTTGTCCTATTTTCCACTCCAACATCCCCTTCCTCACAAAATGGATATATATCCTCGCTCGTCTCAATTATTCCACCCATCCACAATGACCTTCTCCTAGTTCCACACTTATCTAAGTCCTCCCACTTTCATAAACTTGGTCAAGTCTATGGCCATACCACGCTGAATGTGCCCAGTCTTATCTGATCTCAGGAGCTAAGCAGGGTCAGGCCTGGTCAGTAGTTGGATGAGAGTCATGAACTAGATTAAGCTACACCTCCTAAATTTCTACAGCAATCATCATATATTTAGCAAGGAAGTACTGCTATGAAAACATCTTGTCTATTATTGTCTTCAATTTCAATTCATAGAGGGGAACACTTATTACTACTGTTGGGGACACAAAATGGTACGCCACTTTGCGAAGCAAGTTGGCAGTTTTTTTAAGAAAGCTAAATATAAAATTACTGTGTTTACCACAGAAATCTAGATATACAACCACAAGAAATGGAAACATGCATTCACACAAAGATTTGTACACTAACGTTCACAGCAGCATATTCATAACAGCCAAAAAACAGAAAGTTAAATTTTCATTATCTGATAAATGTATAGATAAGATATGGAATATCCGGGCCTGGACTGTAGCTCAGTGGTGGAGCACATGCATAACATGCATGAAGCCCTAGATTCCATCTCCTGTACTGAAAATAAAATTAAAAATCCATATAATGAAATACTTTGTTGTTGTTCTTAGGGGCCGTCGAGTCAATATTCGACTCATAGCAACCCTCATAGGGTTTTCAATGGCTGACGGTTTCGGGATTGCCTTGGGAGTGGATTGCCAAGCCCTTCTCCCATGTTTGCGGTGCTGGGAATTGAACTCGGGGCCTCAGAGACTGCAGCACAGTGCTCTACCCACTGAGCTAAATCCCAGCCCAATGAAATACTACTCAGCAATTAAAAGGAACTACCAAAATATGCTATGACATGGATGAACCTTAAAAACACTATGCTAACTGAAAAGACATAGCTCATATCCTGAAAGATTCCACATACAAGAAATGTCCAGAAGCAAATTTATAGCAATGGCAAGTAGATTAGAGGTTCCCTAGGGCTGGCCTTAAGAACAGGAATCTGAGAGATAAAAATGTTCTAAATCTGATTTATGGTGATTCCTTCACTTGGTAAATTAAATCACTGAAGTCTATGCTTGATATGGTCAATTTCATATGTAAAATTTACTGAACTGTTAATAATGATCACAGTAGCACCCAAATATTAATTGAATATTCAACCTCTTACATGTTGATATCTTTTCTCAGCAACCCTACCCTACAACTAGACCCTAACATTTTGAAGGTGAGGACCAAGCTTCCCATTTACTTTCATGCTAACTTTAAAAACAAACTGCACCTATCCCCTAAGTTATATACAATGCTGTGTGCTTAAAACTGGTTCTGGCTTTGATTTTTGCCTGATCAAGATGTGGACATCAAGTGAATGTCAAGTCAGAAAAACTGGGTTTAGGCCAGAACAGCGCTTGTAGTCCTAGCTACTCAGGAGGCTGAAGCAGGAGGATTGCCTGAGTCCAGGAGTTCAGGGCCAGCCTGGGTAACATCAATATCCCATCTCTTTAAAAAAGAAAAAAAAAAATTCTGAACTTACAGCAGTTCTGCTTCATAACTATAAACTTACGGCAAATTATCCTCTCTTAAGCCATAGCACATGTGGAGCTCACCAAATGTTAACAGAATACACACATACACAAACCCAATACAGAAGCACACACATCAAAGAAATCTCTCCAGCAGGAAACCTTTGTAGCAGGACATCTATAAATTCACCTCTTCTTTTCTCCCTCTCAAGCCACTGAAGTTTACATGTGACCAGAATGCATTTAACAAATGGAACTAAACAGTCTCTGCAACTTCAACATTTAATTTACCTGGTTCACCATTTTCTGACTCATCCTACAGGGTATAATTTCACTTCCTGGCCCCTTCTGATTTAGCAGGGGCATGTCTAGTTCTAAGCAAGGAATTGTGAAAGTGACTTGTCACTTCTCAACCACAGCATGTGTTTGTACAACAACCTCCACAGCTCTTTGCCTCTCCTATTACAACTCACAAGGGTCCAGCTGGTGGATCTGTATCAACCTAGATGAGTGCAAAGTGGAGCAAACTCAGCTAACCAGCCATGCACAAGTACTGTGAGAAATAAACTGTGGTCTCTGCCTAGGGGCTTCAGGGTTTGTTACCACAGGAAGGCTGAGCCTCGTCTGACAAGATAAAATCATGGAGCTCTCAGGCTGTGAAATTACATATTTTAACTCTCTTACATTTGAGCTTTGCGAGACCCTTTATTCTCTTGGTTTCCAAGACACGCCACTCTCTCGTCTTCTGACAACCTAACATTTTCTCTACTCTTTACTTCCTCCTAGACTCTACTTCCTCTGCCTAATGTGTGAAACCACACCATTAACCGAGGTTTTGTCCTTGCCTCATGTTTCATTTCATGTGCTCTCCAGGAAGATCCTACCCACTTCTGAATTACCCACCTGGTTGCTCCATATGCATCACAGTCCAACACACCCAAAGGCAAATGCTTCAGCTGCCCAGCCCACTGCAGGCCATGGTCTCTCATCCACACCCAAGGGAACAGCACCTGGATCCACTTAGCCTCCCACGTAAGAAGTGGAAAGACACTTGTCTCCCCCCTCTGCCTCCCCCCACCCTCATTCAACCAACCAGCCCTGGCAGTTTTACCTGCCTGGAACTGTTGTTGTTGTTGTTGTTGTTGTTGTTGTTGTTACTGTCTAGGAAGGAAAGACTGTTTACTTTTGCTTATTTCATATTTACAGTGGACACTAAGAAACATTATTTCAGGCTCAGGAAAAGTCTTACTTGAATGTCAAGGCATGGCAATGAGGCTCTATCTGAAAAGGACAAAGGGTTTACTCCACATCAAGAAAGTTATCATTTCTGAGTACATAATTATGAAACTGTGCTAGTAGCAACCTGCATACTATCTCATCTTTAGCCACCTGTTTAAGTAAATGGTCTCAAAACACTGCCAAACCTCGCCTTCTTTATTAAATTCCATGAAGCATTACTCATATTATGATTTAAGGATGAAAAAAAAATCTCACCAAGTATTTATGACTAGTTCTCTTCTTCTTATAAATAAATCCATTTTAAAAATCTCCTAATTCATCTGTACTTTCTCTAAGCTGATTTCTGAAATTAAAAAAAGTAATTCTGGTGACTAGGGTGTATCTCAGAGATAGAGTACATGCTAAGCAAGAATGAGGGGCTGGGATTTAGCTCAGTTGGTAGAGCGCTGTGCTGCAGTCTCTGAGGTCCCGAGTTCAATTCCCAGCACCGCAAAAATGGGAGAAGGACCTGGCAATCCACTCCCAAGGCAATCCTGGAATAGTCAACCATTGAAATCCCTATAAGGGTCTGACTGTAAGTCAGATACCGACTCAATGGCACCTAACAACAACAACAAGCAAGAATGAAGCCCTGGGTTCAATACCCAGTATAGCCAAAAACAGAAAAAGAAAAAGAAAAAAAAGTTAATTCTAGTGTACTAAAAGCAGAGCCAAGGTTTCAACACCTTCAATTCAAATACTTTTGATTCCCCAATAAGGTAGATCACCGTGCACTTCACAGGAAAGCACTCAGAACAGCTAGGGTCTTTTGGTCAGTGTACCCATTAAACAGCAGCATGTGCTTACCACTCCTGTTTTCTTCAGCCTCAAAAAAATATAAGAATTTCTTCTCCACAGAGAGTTCTCACAGCATCACACTAAGTTACAAAAAGACCAAAAGAGGATTTTATTGCTTTACAAGCCAACAGCAAACACAACTGAATAATTACAAACATATTTCTAAATTCTCAAATAGAATTAAAGCCCAGAATGTACTCCTCCACTTAAATTGGAGTTGTTAAAACTGAAATCCACAAAAACAAAGAAAAACAAATACAAAGAAAAGAAAGAGAAAGAAAGGAGAGAGGGAGGGAAGAAACGAGGGAGGAAGGAAGGAAGGAAGGAAGGAAGGGAGGGAGGGAGGGAGGGAGGGGAGAAGAAAGAAAAAAGAAGTCAAGCACAGTTGCACAAGCCTATAGGGAGGCTGGGCATCACCTGAGCCCAGGAGTTCAAGACAAGCCTGGACAACACAGAGATCCAATCTTAAAAAAAAAAAAATTCCACGTCTTCTGGCAAATCTTTAATATTCACTAGCACAATCAATAAAGAGGCAAGGCTATCATGAAACTTACTGCTTATGTCCATACACACAGCTAAAAAGACTTTTATGCTCAATCCAACAGTGCTATTACTGCACATTTTAAATGGCCATCCTAGGCACTCTTAAGAAGCTAACATCTGCACTCAGGAGGCAGAGGCAGGAAGATCTCCAGCTCAAGAACAGCCTTGGCTACACAACAAGACCGTGTCTCAAAAACTAAGAAGCAAAACAAAAAAACCTAACACTTTTTTCTCTCTACAAATTCTCTACAAGAACTGTCAATGAAGTTGTCCTGAAATCCAACAATGCACAGCACCTCAGGCCTCATTTCTACTTCTTTCCTCATGATAGGAAAACGCAGTCAGTCTTTAACGGGGCCTAATAAAAGCTGTGAAAGCAATGCCAAATATCCCATTGTACAAACAGAAAGCCCAAACTGGTATTAAGCAAGAAAGGGTGATACCTCTAAATACTTTTTCAGAAGGTGCCAAACAACCGTAGGTTAAGTCTTTTTTCTTTTTTCTTTCTTCTTTCTGTGGTGCTAAGGATGGAACCCAAGGTCTCATGTATGCTAAGCATGCACTCTACCACTGAGCTACATTCCCAGCCCTAAGTCATCTTAATAATGTCAGTAGCAAGAGTTACCAGGTGCTGGGCACCATGGCACACGCCTGTATTCCCAGCTATTCAGGAGGCGGAGGCAGAAGGATCCCAAGTTCAAGGTCAGAGGCAGCCGGCACAACTTGGCAAGACCCTGTCTCAAAAAAAATAAAAATAAACGGGCTGGAGGTGAAGCTCAGTAGTACTTGACTAGCATGCATGAGGCCCTGTAGTACTAGGGGGAAAAAAACATTACCTGGTAAGAGCCAGGCATAGTGGTGCACACCTGCAATCTGCAATCCCAGCACTCAGGAAGCAGAGCCAGGAGGATCACAGGTTCAAAGCCAGCCTGGGCTACACAGCAAGACCCTGTCTCAAAAAAAAAAAGGAGAAAGAAAGAAAAGTTCCCTGGTAAGCATTCTTAGTACTCTCTGAAAATGGAGAGGCACCAAAAAAATTTACATGATTTGCCCCAAACTGTACTCTAAGATCTATTAGGATAGCCATCAAAATCTGAAATTTCTTACTCTAACATACACTAGCAATCAAATACATTTTTTTAAGGTGACGTTTTATCCTTCGTCCAGACCAAATACATATCCTAAGAACATATTCACTGGGGTATTACTAATTAACGCACACAGGTGGCTTTACACTTCCAGACCAAATCATCTAGCTGGCTGCTTAGAAAAGGTTTCGTAGTTTAGGAATATATCATATGATCAAGATGTGTGTGAGGACTATTTTTAATTGCTTCAATGGCAGAATGTTAAGGCAACATCAGAAAGCAGGGTGTTTTAAAGCACTAAGCCCTACTCCCCACCTGGTAGAACCAAATAGATAAGACATTACTAAATCTCTTAATACAAAAACATTCCAAAATAATCTGTTGAGCTTGACTTTGCAGTTTAATCTTTTATATTTTGATGGCAGTGAAAGAGAATCCGGGAATCCCTTGGCAAAAAATTCAACATCTGATTTACTTACAAGGCTTAGGATAAGGAAGGAAAAATAACTTTTCCTTGCTTGCCAACCATCCTTTTTAATCTACTTTTATACTGTATCCAGACTACACATGGGAATGGATGGCTAACTTGAATATAGAAAATATCAAGTGTCACTTCTGGAAGAATCACAATTGAGACAATAAACTTCTTAATCAGTACATCAACAGTCAAAGTGAGCAAGAAAAGGACTTTACCAAGAGATTTGACATTTACACTTTTTGACAGAACTGAAATACAACAAATTACAGAGCAAATTCACTGAAACAACAAAGAAAATTCTGTCCATGTAAAGACTATTTTTCTTTTATCTCCAAAAATGTATTTCAATTCTGATATACCACACAATTGGTTAAGAAAATAAAGCGCAGTGTTTAGGAACTGGGCATTGTAACTACGGTAAGAGGCACTCTGTACTCGCCCCTCGCTGGCAACCACCCAGGCCAGCAAGGCCAAGAGCGGGGAGAGCCTCCTATTTCTCAACACAAGCCGCTGCTGTCTCCTTATTGAAGCCCCGGATGGAGAGATCATAGACCACCTCCTCTACTTTCTTCACATCATACTTCAAGCCATCATAGCGCTTCCTCAGGGAGTCATTTTTCAGGTTGAGAAGGCGGAAACCGGAATCCAGCTCATTGATAAAAGTGGAGATGTGGAGGGGTCGGGAATAGTCTCCAGCAGTCACACTGTTGACAGACAGCCTTGAC
>VMDO01022789.1:0-32853 GCA_007922755.1 Pedetes capensis | reverse complement strand
CTTTGCATTCCAGTCACCAGTGATTATCAGTATGTCTTGATTGCATGTTTGATCTATTTCAGATTGTAGAAGCTGATAGAAGTCTTCCCTTTCTTCATTTGTGGCCTTAGTGGTGGGTGCATAAATTTGAATAATAGTCATATTAACTGGCCTTCCTTGTAGGCATATGGATATTATTCTATCACTGACAACATTGTATTTCATGACAGATCTTGAAATGTCTTTTTTGATGAGGAATGCAGCCCCTTTTCTCTTTAGTTTCTCATTCCCAGCATAGTAGACCATATGATTGTCTGACTCAAAATGGCCTATTCCGGCCCATTTTAGCTCACTGATGCCTAGAATGTCAAAGTTCTTGTACTCCATTTCTCTTTTAACGATTTCTAATTTGCCTAGATTCATACTACATACATTCCATCTTCCAGTTATTAATGGATATTTACAGTTGTTTCTCCTCATTTTGAGTCATGCCACATCAGCAAATGGAGGTTCCTGGTGCTTTACTCCATTTCCGCCATCACAGTAGACTCTACTTTGAGGAGGCAACTCTTCCCCAATAGTCTTTTTAGTGCCTTCCAACGGGGGGGGGGCTCATTTTCTGGCACTATATCTGACAGTGTTTCTTTGCTATTCATAGGCTTTTCAATGGCTAGTTGTTTCGGGAGTGGCTCGCCAGGTCCTACTCCCTAGTCTGCCTTAGTCTGGAAGCTCAGCTGAAAACCTGTCCACCAGGGGTAACCTTGCTCAGATCTGAGGTACCAGTGGCAGAGCTTTCAGTGTCTTGCAACACACAGCCACTACAGTGCAGAAAACTGACAGATGTGTGGGGGATATCATTCATAAAGATAACAAAAAGTTATTAAAAAGACAGGAAAAAAAGGAAAGACCAAAGTACATGTCAAAAGATACTCTGAAATGTACCCTTGAATGTTGAGCAGCTAAAATAAAAGGAAAACAGGGGGAAGTTGAAGAACTAAACAGAAGATTTCAAAGGGCAGCATAAAAAGACAAAACCAAATGTTATAATGATATGTCCAAAGAGCTGGAGATAGAAAACCAAAAGGGAAGAACATAATCTGTTTTTCTCAATGTTAAAGAATTGAAGAAAAATCAAGCCTTGAATAGTAACAGTAAAGGATTCTACAGGGAAAGTGTTAAACAATACAGGATATATCAAAAGAAGATGTAAGGAATACTCAGAGACATTATACCAAAAAGAATTGATGGGTGGCCAATCATTCCAACAGGTTTCATATGGTCAAGAACCAATGGTACTGAAGGATGAAAAGGAAGCTGACTTGAAAGAATTGGCAAAACACAAGGCTAGAGAAACTGACAGACTAATTACTGAAATATTTCAACAAATACATGCAGCACTGGAGGTGCTCATTTGTTTATGCTAAGAGACTTGGAAAACAGCTACCTGGAGAACCCACTAGAAGACATCTATATTTGTGCCTATTCCCAAGTAGGGGTAGCCAACTGAATGTGGAAATTATTGAACAATATCATTAGTATCTTGTGTAAGTAAAATTTTGCTCATGATTATTCACAAGAGACTGCAGCAGTTCATTAACAGGGAAATGCCAAAAAATCAATCTGGATTCAGAAGAGGGCATGGAATCAGGGACATTATTGCTGATATCAGATGGATAGTACCCAAAAGCAGAGAATACCAGGAAGAAGTCTATGTTTTGTTCTCTATGCAAAAGCATTTAACCATGTGGATCACAATAAAATTGTGGACAATATTGCAAAGAATGGAAATACTAGAGCACTTAATTGTACTGATGAGGAATCTGTACATGGGCCAGGAAGCAGGTGTTTGAACAGTGCTAGGAAACACTACCTGGCTCAAAATCAAGAAAGGTGTACATTGGTTTTGTATCCTTTCACTGTACCTTTTTGAACTCTATGTTGAACAAATGATCTGAGAAACTGCACTTTATAAAGAAGAATGTGGCAATAGGCTTGGAGGAAGATTCATTAACAACCTGAATTATACAAATGACAAAAATTTGCTTGCTGAAACTAAAGAAGATTTGAAGCATTTACTGATGAAAATCAAAGAACACAGCCTTCAGTATAGATTATGCCTCAACATCAAGAAAACTAAAATCTTTACTACTGGATTAGTAATCAAGTTCATGAAAATGGAGGAAAGATGAGGTTGTCCAAGATTTTACTTTATTTGGTTCTACAAACAACACTCATGGAAGCAGTAGTCAGAAAATCAAAATACATTGTATTGTGAAATGCTGCTGCAAAAGATTTCTTTAATGTGTTGAAAAGTAAAGATGTCACATTGAAGTTGAAGATGTGCCTGACTCACACTATCTTATTTCCAGTTGCACCATGTGCTTCTGAAAGCTGGATGTTGAGTAAGGGAGTCGGGAGAAGAATTGCTGCTTTTGAATCATGATGCTGGAGACAAATATTGAATATAACTTGGACTGAGTAAAGAACCAATAAATCCATCCTAGAAGTGCAATCATACTGCTCCTTGGAAGCAAGGATTGCTAGACTGTGTCTTACATGTTTTAGACGTGTTGTCAGGTGGGACCAATCCCTAGAGAAGGGCCTCATGTTTGGGAGAGAGGTGGATCAATGAAAAAAGGAAGATCTTCAACTAGATGTATTGACACAGTGTCTGCAACAATGGACTTAAACATAAATAAGGTCATGTGCCTGGCACAAAATTGACAAGTGTTTTGTTCTGTTGTACATAGGATCACCATGAATTGAACCTGATCAATGGCACATAACAACAACAATTCCTAGAACCTCTTAATATTGCCTGATGGTATAAATTATTTTCAGATATAATTAAATCCAGAGTCTCCAGAGAGAAGGAGATGATCCTAGATTATCTTGATAGATCCTAAATGTAATCAGACATAGTAAATAAGAGTAATAGTCAAGATTTCACTGTATGGAGAAAAGGAAAATGTAAGATGTAACAAAGAAATATTTGACAATGCTGACTTTAATGATTGGACTGCGAGTCAAGGAAAGTATCCTCTCCAGATGCTGGAAGAGGTAAGGAACAAATCCTCCCCTAGTGCTTCTAGAAGGAGTACAATCTTATCAAATACTTGGTTTCAGCCCAGTGATATGGATTTCAGATTTCTGCCTTCCAGAATTGTAAATAAATATATTAATGTTGCTTTAAGCTACAAAGTGTATGGTAATTTATTACAGTGTCTACAGAAAGTAGGAAATAAAAGAAACAGTAGAATGGAATGATCTGCTCCAAATGTAGCACATGAGATGAATTCAGTATTTCTACTTATGTAACATACATATGCCCATATACACATGTCTAAGAAATGATTAGCAATTACAAGGATTCTGAAATAGGTTCTTAATAAACTAAAAGTCCATATACATGTTAAATTTTATGGTTTTTAGATCTTACTCCATATAAAATAGGACATTCCTGACCTATGCAATCATGATATCCATAGTCAACTATAACTTTGAAGAAGCAATAAAAATGTAAAAAATTCATATATCTGTTTCAATCCATTTGCTAATACACTTGTTAGTATAATTGACAAGTGAGGTTAACCATACACTTGGCAAAAATATTTGATTCCCTCAAAGAGAGGAAGGGAAATAAAAACCCTCAGAGAGAGGAAGAAGTGGGATAAATTGCTGTAAACATGGTTGGGGGTTACTTCTGCCATAGAGATCTTGATGATGATGATGATGATGATGATGATGATGATGATGATGATGATGGAGGAGGGAGAAGAAGGAGGAGGGGGGAGGGGAACTTGAAGAAAATATTTTCCCAAGGATAAAAGACCAAGCTAATATAAGAAAAGAAAACACAAAAGATAAATTTATGTAACTCAGGAAGGAACCTGACTTCAAAGAATTTCAAAAGTACAAAAAGTATTTAAAAATAGTATTTCCCCCTGGGAGGAAAAATTTCCACAATATTGACAAAGAAAAATAAAGATGAAAATAGAGAAAAATGAATAACTCCGTGGAAGATATAGTCAAAAGACAATTATTCTTCCGATTACTAATAAGAGAGAGTATTGAAAACAGACTAAGAATTAAAGACACAATGAATAAAATTACAGAGACTCAATACAGTATAAATTTTAAGTCTAAAATTTTTCACAAGTGGTCATTGAAAGAAGAAAAGTCCCTTATAGAGATTTGAACTTAAACACAAAGTAAACTGAAGATCAATGTTGTTATAATATTTACTGTAGGGTAATAAATATTTTAGCCTGTAGCTGTAGCATTGTGGTATTGAGATCACATCAGATCTCAGAAGCTAACCAGGGTCCGGCCTGGTTAGTATTTGGATGGGAGACCACCAGAGAACACCAGATACTGCAGGCCTAGGAAAAGGACCTGGCAACCCACTCCCAAAAATCAATCTGCCATTGAAATCCCTATGAATAGCAGAGAAGTACTGACAATAGTGTTTTGCCTGTTGTACATAGGGTCGATATGAGTTGGAGACCGACTTGAGGGCATCTAACAACAAGAAACATTTTGACACCAGTACCTCTGGATACTATGGTAAATGATGAAATACTCTTAGAAGATGATTTTGCAATTGAATTCTCTGTCTTGACAAAATTTGTTTAAACTCAGAAGAAAACAGACTTTAAAATTATTTACAAACAATTATTCATGCAAGTTTCATGAAAATGTAGTTATATTGGTTTATCAGTGTTCTGTAACTTATCCAATTTAAAAACTAATTTTTCACCTCATAATTTGGTAGTTTTAAACTCTAGGCAGGGCTTAATACTAAGTACTATTTGCTTAGTATTTTGTAATGTTGATTCTAAATTGTCCACAGGTACTGGATTCCAAGTTTGGCATATGGCTCTTCTCAAAAGTTCATTCAGTTGATGTTGCTAGGTGTTATCAAGTTGGGTCTGACTCAGAGGGACTCTATGTATAGCAGAATGAAACACCCCTTGATTCTGTGCCAGACACATGATCTTATTTATGTTTAAACCCATTGTTGCAGATACTGTGTCAATCCATCTGGCAGAGGGTTTTCTTTCTTTTTTTTTTTTCCATTGAACTGCCACTCTCCCAAACATGTTGTCTTTTTCCAGGGATTGGTCTCTCCTGACTGCATGTGCAAAATATATAAGACACAGTCTAGCTATCCTTGCTTCCAAGGAGCACTCTGGTTGTACTTCTTCTAGGACAGGTCTGTTGGTTCATTTGGCAGTCCATAGTATATTAAATAATCGTCTCCAGCACCATAGTTCAAAAGCATCAATACTTCCCCTGTCTCCCTTGTTTATGTCCAGCTTTCACAAGCATATGTGATTGAAAATAACATGGCATGAGTCAGGTGCACCTTTGTCTTCAGTGTCACAGCTTTACTTTTCAATACTCTAAAGAGATCTTTTGCCACAGCTTTCCCCAAAGCAACGTGTCTTTTCATTTCTTGACTGCTGCTTCCATGGGTGTTGATTGTAGAACCAAGTAAAACAAAATTGTAACAACCTCAATCTTTTCCCCATTTATTACTGACCAACTTGTAAGGATTTTTGTTTTGTTTATGTTGGGTTGCAATCCATACTGAAGGCTGTGTTCTTTGATCTTCATCAGTAAATGTTTCAAATCTTCACTTTCAGTAAGCAGAGATGTGTCATCTGCATTATGCGGTTGTTAATGAGTCTTCCTCCGATCCTAATGCCACCTTTTTCTTCATAAAGTCCAGCTTCTTGGATTATTTGTACAGTGTGGAAGAAATTGAAGAGATATGGTGAAAGGATACATCCCTGACACACACCTTTCTCAACTTTAAATCAAGCAGTGTTTCCTTGTTCTGTCCAGTTCATTCAGGTCACTGACAAAATTCAGTTCTTTTCAGTAGTTGTGGACTGATGTCTACGCTTTCTTTCTGGATGACAATTGTGATGATGTATTCTGCTAAAGGCCACCAGCTATTCCTGGCTCCATAGAAAACTCAATTCCAGCACATGGTATTTTACTCTTTCAAAACCAGCTAAATAATCTGTCCCTCTCAGTTGAAACCTTTCTCTCTGACTTTTAAAAGGAGACATGAAGCATATTCTTCAATTGAGTTACTTCAAGTTTAATTGATGAAGAATTTTAACTTAACTTTTAAAATTCCTTCTTTCATATATGAAACCATAAAGCTAGTATGAAATTATGTTGAAATGGTCCACTTATATTGAAGGGAAGTATATTATCCAAGGTATGTACATTGTTGTTGTTGTTGTTGTTGTTGTTAGGTACTTTAAAGTTGAATCTGACTGATAGTGACCCTATGTACAACAGAACGAAACCCTCCCTGACACTGTGCCATGCTTGGCACTATGTTAGTGCTTCTCTGCTATTCATAGGGTTTTCAATGGCTGATTATTTCAGGATTACTTTGGGAGTGGGTTGCTAAATCCTTCTCTCATTTTTGTGGTACTGGGGATCAAACCCAGGGCATTAGTGCAGAGCAGGATTCTACCAACTGAGCTAACCCCTAGGACACAGAAATCTTGATTGTATCTTATAATTTTGCCAACATGATAGTCTGCATATAAATGCAATAAATATTATGACTAGAACAATAGATATCTTATTATTACAGTAAGTTACATTTTCTTTTGTTCAAGGACAAAACCAAAAATAAAATATAGTATTTTTTGGAATAGAAAATCCAAAGAAAATAAAAAGATATATAATAAAATTATAACTAAAATATGTAGTAAATTAAAATGGGACATAATTATGGAAAATATGACAAAATTAGAAGAAGACAATCCATTAGTTTGATGTTGATGCTTGAATCAACCTCTTTTGGAGTATATTATTTTGTGAGCTAGGATAAACTTTATTTCTTAAAATATAAAAATAATAAAAAGGTAAAATATGTCTATTTTCAATTTTCAAAACTCATGCAATAGAAAATTTAGTTATAAATTTTAGCAATATAAAATAAATGATATGGAAAATATAGCTTGTGTTGTGGAGGTGGTGGAGAAATAATGGGTAAGAGCAATAATGTCCCCTCCATATTATATGACATTAAACACTACTGAATAGATTATTACAATCCTGTGATAGTTGGAAAAGCATTAAAAATATATTAAAATCTGACAAAATGAAGAAAATAATATGCTGTAGAATAATCTCAGTTAAATAACAGGAAGTTAGTGTAATAGAGATTTAAGGTTCTAATAGTTTGGGATAGTACTCTGTAAGATTGACAAACATTCGAAATGATTATTGAGAAATTCTTGGGTTAAAAGTGGGACTAAATTGGGAGATTTCTAGTTTTCATTTTTAACTTTTCATGACATGAGTTTTCCTCCATGTACATATGTTACTTTGGATTTTGTAACATCCTTTAGTAGATATGTTAGAATATACTTTAAGATGAGAGTGAGTTTCCATGGCAGAATGGAAAGAGTGCTTGATTGCACTTGGGGAAAGACAATTTTAATTATGTTCTGTCACAACCATATATAAAATTTTGTGTACATTTCTTAACTTTTCATTTCTTACTTTTCTTATATAAAATATACTAAGCATGCTGTTTTTAGGTGCTGTCAAGTCAGATCTGACTCATAATGACCCTCATAAGGTTTTCAATGACTGTTTTGGGACTGTTTTATGAGTGGGCTGCCATGTCATTCTCCCATTTTTGTGGTGGTGCAGATTGAACCCAGAGCCTCAGAGAGTGTAGAACAACACTCTACCAACTGAGTTGCACTTCAGCCCCACACTAATATAGAGTAAATAAACATTAACTATAGAATAAGTATATATTTATTCTCCTATCTAATTTACAAATATTCCACATTGACAACTGTGCTGTGAAAAATGAACAGTGGTATCGAAATTACCTGGTGATGTTTTGCACAGCATTTCAGTCTAAAATTTTGCTTTATTTCATTCTTATAGCTCTATTATATTCACAAATCTTTTAATACCAAAATTTGTAGACTAAATAAATTCCTGATTTCATGTAGTAAAATACACAAATGACATTGTACTTTACAAAGCAAGGAAAAACAGGAATGCTTAGAACACTGAATCAAATATCCTCTTTCCAAAATGTGATATGTTGCCATAAATCATAATAGCTTTTCAAAGTTAATGCCTTGCCTGGCACTATTGTTAGTGTTTCCTTGCTATTCATAGGGTTTTTGATGGCTGGTTGTTTCACAAGTTGGCTGATGGGTCCTTCTCCCAAGCCTACAGTACCTGGTATTCCCAGGCATTCTCCTATTCAAAGACTAACTAGACCAGACCTTGCTTAGATTCTAAGATCTGATAAGATCTGAAACCAGGGTGGTATGGCTGCAGGCTAGTAGTAGAAAAAAGTCACTCAAAATAGGACAATCCAGATGAAGTATTGCCAGGATATGGAAAATTGAGGGAAAATTTAATTATTAAAACTGGTTATCTCTAAACTTAATAATTATGTAATATTGTTGTTGTTAGATACCTTGAGTAGGTGTCTGACTCTTAGTGACCCTACAGACAACAGGTGAAACACTATTAGTGCTTCTCTGGTATTCATAGGGTTTAGAATGGCTGATTGTTTTTTAGGAGAAGGTTGCCAGTCCTTCTCCTAACCCTACAGCACCTGGTGCTCCCAGGAGGTCTCCCATTCAATTACTAACCAGACCCAACCCTGCTTAGCTTCTGAGATCTGATGGGATTGGATGACACAATAGTATGGCTCCAGGTTTTATGTAATATTAGTAATAAGGGTAACAATGACAACAATAATCTGATTAAGTGTTTTAATAACACCAGAACATCTGGTTAAAAGAAGAGCAAACTTGTTAGTTTCAAATGCTGCAAAATGGAAAAGGATGATTGGGTTGGTGTACTACCAGAGTTTATTACTATACAATCCCTGATGGTTGTAGATGGCTCAAACACAGTAGGTTGATCCTAGAAACATAGCTGGCTTAATGGACTAGATATCAGCTTTTGGGAAATTCTTCTGTCCTTGAGAAGGATAATGATCCTTCTCTTTTAAATGCCAAATGAAGCTCTCCAGATGATGTGTCTGATATACTGCAATAAAAGTCATGCTGCTATTTTAGTGTATCCAGTATTCTGTTGAGCATTGTAAACTCAAGGAACACAGTGAATTTGTATCCTGATATGTAGCATAATATTACTTCTGAAGGCAGAATTTTAAAAATAAAAGGACTTTCACATATAAGTCAGTAACAAGAATAAAGAAGTCATGTTAGATTGGTTTTTATCATGATTAAAAGATTCATCCAGTATTTATCCTGCTTACTCAGATGATGGTAAATGTTGAGATTAAGTGAGTACCTTTTGCATAGACAGCCCACATAAACATACAACTATAAAAGCAAACAACAGTCCAAAAAGGTCATACTAGATTTGTGGTTTTATTTTCCCCTTATAGGTTTTATAGATAATAAGAAAATTGGATTGATCCATAAGAGAAAGAGAAAAGGCAAGGGATAGAAATATTTATTTAAGAAATAGATGGAAATAAGGTAGACATTGATGGAACTGAAATGAAAATCTTAATCCAGTTCTATTAGAAGTTTGAACAGATAGAAGACTCTTTTGATTCCCTAAAATTTAAGGGTTAATCAAATCCACTGTAATTGAGTTTGGTGAATTTAAAAACACACAAACAAACAAAAAAACCTAGAAGCTCAAGTGGACAATGAGAAACCTAACCTTGATCCACTAGGTGCAAATTAACATGAGGATGTACAAAGAGGCCAAGTTTTCTTGTCCTAACTCTTAGTTGGATACCCAAAACCATGTGCACACGTGTGTTTAAAACAACCAGAGGTAGAGAAGAAACTTCTCTGAAATGTCTGGACATGGGAGCACAATGCACTGGGATTCCAAATCTGCCAGTGAAGATCTAACAGGGGTGTAATTAGACTGGAAGACTGTGTGTATGCAACATTTAATGGGATTATGGTGGAAGTTTAAATGAAAATTGTATTTAGGGGCATATATGTCTGTCGAGACATAGTGTGACAAAGTGCACTCATTTTTAATAAAAAGCAGTATTGAATACAAAGTTATTTTTTATGAGAATAAGCAGATTTAAAAGCAATTATTTTCCATGAGGAGGATAAGTGATAGAAGTCAGGCTGAGAAGATAATAAAGTTTAATGAAGCAAATAACACAGACTTAAAAAATAATCATGGATGATGCTAGGGCCCAACGTTAGGAAACAGTTTGTACTCTGACCAAGACAGGCTCTTGATTATTTTAAAACAGGTGGAGGCTAAATTAATTATGGAGCAATGACCCATACCCCAGCTAAAGTGTCTTAAGGGGCACATTCAAGGGAATCTTATGGACCTTTATACTTAGAAAAGTCTCTGGGTGTTCTTGCAGTTTACATCAATGCATTATGACTGCCTTTGGCTGCCCTTGCCTGAAGCCCATATCAAAATAAGACATATCCTGTAGTACTTTGAACAGGGATAGGATTTATTCTGAACACCTGTGTTATCCTCATGGGTGGTGGTGGGCAGCCTCTACTATATAACAACAAAGCGTGAAGACCAGTCTCAATACAAGCGTGCTAACAGATAGGGTGCCTGCTTTTCCTCAACTGGCTTGAAATCTAGAAATTGCCACTTAAGAGCAAATTGTAACGACATATCTCCATAATTATATATGACATATAAACTATTGGGAAGTTTTAATGAATACCCATGTAATTCTTTCTGGTTTCCTCTATTATAAAACTAAATTGGTGGGCACCTTAATCCTAGTGGCTCAGGAGGTTGCGGTAGTGGAATAGAAGCTTGAAGCTGGAGAAAGCCAGTGCAACTTAAGGAGAACTTGTCAATAAATAAATAAATAAATAAGGTCTGCAAATGCAGACCAGTGTTCGAATACTTGGAAAGTATGTGTGAGGCCCTGTGTTCGACTCCCAAGTATTGCAAAAAATTCCCAACCAAAATAACTACATTGTACTGATCTTACCGTTTTACGGAGCATCATTGGAATTGTTGGTCAGATTCAATTACTGTACCCAAACAAGTTATATGATAAAAATGATAGTGATAAAGGCATAGGAAATTGAGTAAAGGCTTTCATAGGATATAATACTCAAGGAAAATGACTGATCTAAGGAAGAACTGGATTTAACTACTGATCAGTTATTTTCCATGTTAAATCATTTGGCACATGTTCATGGTGGAGTACAAATAAGAGTAAAGCAGGAGATAAGTAAGTAGTCATAGTAATACACACCATGGAAACGTATTCAATGACTTCATAGAATGGATTACTTATTGCTCTAAATCTATCTCCACCCCACGCTGGCTTCTCCAAATCATAGGCAATTCATGTTGATATTGTTGCATTTGTTATAAAAATTATATACTAAAGTAGATGCTCAGAAACAAATATGATCGCTGTGCTACAACAGATCTCAGACCAAGGGCAGGGACTTTCAAACCACAAACTTAAAAAAAACTTAGATGATGTCCAAATAATTATTTTTTTGCTTCCACATTTAATGTAACATCTGCCTAGGACTAGATCTAAAAGATTGATGCCTATTTTTTAAGAGAGGTATAGTTTTAGCCTACAGCCATGCTACTGTGTCATTTGATCCCCTCAAATCTTGGAAGCTAAGCAGGGTTGGACCTGGTTAGTACTTGTATAGGAGACCACCTGGGAATCCCAGGTGCTGTAGGGTTTGGAGAAGGACCCAGCAACCCACTCGCCACCACAAAAATAAAATAAAATAAAATAACCATCATCCACTGAAAACTCTATGAATAATAGAGAAGCAGCAACAAAATTCTGTTTCACCTGTTGTATGCAGGGTCACTATGAGTTGGACACTGACTCAATGACACCTAACAGCAACAGCATAGTTCTAGTTGTCATACTTAGGTCATTTACCTTTTTTTGTTTTCAGTACTGGGTATGAAACATAGACTCCTACAAGTACTAGGCAAATGCTGTACTATGAAGTTGCATTCCAAGCCCCTTTTCAATTTTATTTTTTTTATTTTGGGACCGGGTCCCCCTAAGTTGTATAGCCTGCCTCTGGTTTGAACTCATGATCTTCTTGGCTGAGCCTGCTGAGTCACTGGGATTACAGGTGTGGATCACAGTGCCTATCTCATTTATCTTTTTAAAATTAATTTTCTATGCTGAGTTGTGGGTCCAACTTCATTTCTGGGATGTCGATAGCCACATGCCTTAGCACTATATATTGAGGCAACTATTTGTTAACCAGTGCATTTCTTAGCACCCCTATGTTACTCCATAATTCTCTGAGGCTGTATTTATTTCTGTCATTTTGTTTTTCTTTCTCATTCTCAGACTACTCTTAATTATCTTAAGTTTTTTTTCTGATTTTTTTCTTCTGCTTCTTCCAATTTGCTCTGGTGAATTTTTCAATTTTTCATTTCAGTTTCTGTGCTTTCTTATTCTTTTCAGTACTTGGGGGTTAATCTTGGGACCTCGTACATGATTTGCAACGTTCTGCCACCAATCATTTTTACTATTTTCCATCCCATTTTTATTATTTTATATCTTGAGATATAGTCTCACTCAGTTATGATGCAGGATGCCTCTGGCCTCAAACTCGTGATCCTCCTGCCTCTGCCTTCTGAGTTACTGGGATCAAAGGCATGAGCCACCGCACCCAACAGCTTTTCAATTCTAAAATTTCCAAAATTTGTATTTACTTCATTATTATAACTCCTATTCTCCTATTTATTTATTTGTTTGTTAATTTATTTAGAAATAATGTGTCACTGTGTAACCCAAGCTAGTCACCAACTTGTGATCCTCCTGTTTCAGGCTGCCAAATGCTGGGTTTATAGGCATGTACCACCACAAATGGTTTTCTATCCTTTTTGTATTTTTTATTTAAGTATGTAACATTCTCATATTTTCCATTAGTTGTTTAGACATAATGCTCTTTAGTTCTATGAATATATTTGGAATAGTTCATTTACAGACTTTTCTAGTAAGTTTAGTATTTATACCTTCTCAAGGACAGTTTGTTTTGATTGTTTATTTTCCATTTATTGGGTCATATATTCTGGATTCTTTGCATGTGCCATTTTTCTGGTGATGAAAAACTGGATATTTTAAGTATAAAAATCTAGAAGTCTAATTTACCTATTCCTTAAAGTTTGTTTTTATTGTTTATTTGGTTGTGACTCTTTTGAACTAATTCTGTAAAGTCTGTTGTTGTTGTTAGGTGCCGTCGAGTCGGTATGCAACTCATAGCGACCCTCTGTACAACAGGGGAAACACTATTATCAGTGCTTCTCTGCTGTTCATAGGGTTTTCAACGGCAGATTGATTTTTGGGAGGGGGTTGCCAGGTCCTTCTCCCAAGTAAAGTCTGTACTCATGTTTAATCTTTAAGTTTTTGCTTGATTAAGCAATGTTAACACTTATATGTTTCCTCAAATATCTGAAACCAATAAATTTCCCAGTCTTTGTCAAGGGATTGCATGTGTATTTGTACCTGTGTGTGTACATGTGAGTGTGTGTGTTGCGTATGCTTTCTTTGATCTTGCAGGTAGTTTACTATTCCATATTAACCATCATTTTCTGCTTGCACATAGCCTGTAATTTAGTAAGAAGTTGGAGCTTAGGGCTCTCTCAGAACTTTCCTATACATAAAACCAGCCCTACATACGCATATATACTACTAATCTCCAGGGGATATGTATGTAGGAGATTTTTTAAAGCCCCCTATGAACATCACTTGCTTTTTCTTCAGAACTCTGCAGGGGGAGGAGAGGAAGGCCTACATCACTCAAGGATTGTTTATTCAAAAAAGACAACTGAATCTCAATAACAGCAAGCTTTACAATATTTTATATTGCCTTAGGGCTAGGGTTTAACTCAGTCGGTAGTGCACTGCTCTGCACTTTCTGAAGACTGGGGTTTAGTCCCGAACACCACAGAAATGGCAGAAGGACATGTCAATCTACCCCTGAAGCAATAATTGAAACAATCCGCCATTGAAAATGGCATCCAATCCAGTTAGATATCAGAAGCTAAGCAGGGTTGGCCTGGATAGTATTTGGATGGGAGATCACTTGGGAATACCAGGTGCCATAGGCTTGGGAGAAAGACCTGGGATCCCACTCCCTCCAAAAAAATCAGCCATTAAAAACCCTATGAAAAACACAGCGGCAGTCACATAGTGCCGGGCATGGCACAGTGTCAGGGAGTGTTTCCTCTGCTGCACATAGGGTCTCTAGGAGTGGGACCCAATTCAACAGCACCTAATAACAACAACAATGAACATCTCATTTCTTAGCTTTTCCTTTTAAACTTTTAAATTAACCTATTATTTGCTCCCAAAGTTATTACCATGTCAGAAGTCTCATTGTTAAATAAGTAACTCTTTGTTTTTGGCAAATTCTCTCTCCCCTTCCTTCTATGAGAAAAGGCCATTTGCAGGAGGTGTACCTTCACCCAACCAAGCCAAACTAAGACAAACTGGTGAAAGGAAATCCCCAGTAATGCTAATAAATGGCAGTTTAGGGGAGAATCGGCTTTAAAATAGGACTTCAACCTATTTCACCCCTTCTAGGAGTTGTTTGGGCTGGGATTCAGCTCAGTGGGTAGAGCGCCCCTCTGCAGTCTCTGAGGTCCTGAGTTCAATTACCAGCAAAATGGGAGAAGGACATGGAAACCCACTCCCGAGGCAATCCCGAAAACAGTCAGCCATTGAAAACCCTATGAGGATCACTATGAGTCAGACACAACTGGGTGGCACCTAACAACAACAACAACAACAAAGGAGCTGTTTGGCTTCTGTTCTTCACAGAAGGTGGTAGGATGTTGGCCTTCAAGGCTACCACAGACCTTGGGAGGGAGAATAGAATTAAGGCAAGATGTTGTAGTTGTTAGGTGCCTTCAAGTCAGGTCTGACTCATAGCAACCCTCATAGGGTTTTCAATGGCTGATTGTTTCAATTATTGCTTCAGGGGTAGATTGCCATGTGTCCTTCTGCTATTTTTGTGGTGTTGGGGATCTAACCCCATCCCGAGAAAGTGCAGAGCAGCACTGTACTGACTGAGTTAAACCCTAGCTCTAAGGCAAGATAAAATACTAAAAAGCTTGCTGTTATTATTGAGATTCAGTTGTATTTCTTGAATAAATAATCCTTGAGCGATGTAGGCCTTCCCCATCTCCCCCCAAGGGTTCTGAATAAAAGTTGATTCTGAATATTTTTCTAACTGTTTTCATTACTTTTCTGAAGGAGACTTTTGGAGGTTCTTTCTCCAGGATTTCATCTTAGGATCACTGTCTCTATAATCATATTTTACAAATGTGGTGAATAGTAAAGTAGATTATGTAAATGGAACAGAACTTAACATTTTATAGGTGCTTATAAACTTTTATTCCCCTTAAATTTTCACTACGAAATTATGCTTAAATTTCCTCCATGCAAATATCTTCTAAGTCAATAGCTATTTTCCAATTCTCACTAGTAATGTATCAGGCTGTATATAAAAACCATCTTACAGAAATGTAAGCGGCACTTACAAACTTTATGTTTGAAGTCAGCTATAACTCACAGATACTTTTTCCTATATCGACTTGACGGCCCCTAACAACAACAACATATGGGATGTAAAGGAAATATCTTCCCTATTACTAAATCCTTAAGTTTCTAAATAAATCTTTAATTTCCTAATTGTTGTTGTTGTTGTTAGGTACCGTCAAGTCAGTATCCAACTCATAGCGATCCTCTGTACAACAGGGGAAACACTATTGTCAGTGCTTCTCTGCTGTTCATAGGGTTTTCAGTGGCAGATTGATTTTTGGGAGGGGGTTGCCAGGTCCTTCTCCCAAGCCTACAGCTTCTGGTGTTGCGAGGCGGTCTCCCATCCAGGTACTAACCAGGCCCGACCCTGCTTAGCTTCTGAGATCTGACGGGATCGGATGCCCCAGAGCTACAGCTGCAGGCCTTAATTTCCTAAAAGGGGACTCAATCTCCTGACAGTGCCAGTCAAACCACCTTAATCATTAAGCTTGCTCTTGTAATAAGATGTTTTAATTAAGTTCAGTAGATTCACTCTTTAATGCACATAGCCAAAGAAAATTTGACTATTCATATTGGATATACATAAAGAAATTTCCCATGTTTCCTTAATAGGGAATCACAAAATACTACAACTCAAAATCTCCTGAAGTCTAAATTCTTTCTTTCAGTGAAATAAATTATGATTGTTTTCATCACTACTTTTTTAATTCTCGGCATGTTCTACCACTGAACTACCTCCAGACTCTTTTCCTATTTTTTTTTTTTTTTCTTTTTGAGATAGGTTATTTTTCAGTTGCTCAGGCCACCTCCAGCCTGGAAACTCTGATCTTTCTGCTTCAGTCTTGTTGAGTCACTGGGATTATAAGCATGAGCCACTACCCAGCTCCTTCTCACAGTTTCTTGGTTTATTCTCCAAATCATTTAAATTTATATGAGGATTTTACTTTTTTAGGTCTTTCAGAATGGTGTTTTATCACTATAATTTTTACTACCCCATATTTCAGAGTAATTTGATTATCATTCTCAAAATGTTTTAAGTCCCAGATAAACATCCAAGAAATTGAAAGTCATTTTGCTGTTTTGTTTCATAATGTAGGAAACAAATATTTTCCCCCTAGAGCGTGAGAAAAGGAAAGGAAATGCTCTAAGAATTTGTCCATGAATAATAATTTTTTTGTAACAATGATGTTTTTTGGTTTTATCATAAGAATACATCTGATAGAAGGTATTGTACAGTATAGTTTTAAAAAATGAACACCATGAAAGATAGTTTTTTTAGTTGGTAAAAAGTACTAATTAAAATAAACTGAATTTTCTTAAATCTTTGCATATACTATTCTAATATGTGCTCATATAAAGGTAATTCTGTTTGTTAAATCAATTGTACTTGATTACCACATTTATCAGGGCTGGGTTTTGGCTCAGTTGGTAGATTGCTCCTGTGCATTCTCTGAAGCCCTGGGTTCAATCCCCAGCACCATAAAAATGGGAGAAGGATTTGACAACCCATTCCCAAAGCAATCTCTAAACAATTGGTCATTGAAAATCCTATGAATAGCAGAGAAGTACTGACATAATGCTGGGCATGGAACAGTGTTGGGGAGTGTTTTGCTTTGTTGTATTAGGGTTGCTATGAGTTGGGCCCTACTCAGTGGCACCTAACAACACCAACAACTACCTTTACAGAGGCTTGATTAATTTAAAACAAAATTATAGAAGTCCATTTACAATAATATAATGACTTCTTTAACTATTAGCTTTTATTACATTCTTTAATAATGCTATTATTGAAGTTAAAAAATCTCAAAGAAGCCAAGCTCAGTGGTGCACACTTGTAATCCCAGTGACTGGGGAGGATAAGGTGGGAAGAACAGAGGCAATCTTTGGAACTTAGTGGGACTCTGACTCAAAATAAAAAAAAATGAAAAACAGTCTGGAAGTACAATGCAGTGGCAGAGGGCTTGCAAACTATGTTTTAATCTTTGAATCCCTGGATTCAGCTACCAAGTACTACCAAAACAAACAAACAACAACAGCAAAAAAAAAAAGGTCAAAGATTGTGCCCAAATAGATTTACAATATGTTAAAAATGGCTTTAATTTAAAAGAATTATTAAGGCCAATATTGAAAAAATAAATGCGACACTATTGTACATGTTTAAACTCAAGTAATCTTTAATTAATTCCCAAATATTTCAAAATATTTCAGAACAATAAATCACATCAATTGATTTGGCAACACAGAAAGAGAAAGAGAAGGTATACTGAGTGAGTCTCTACTACTTTCTGCTTAGATTTTGGAAATCAAGTTAATCCTTTGTGCCTCAGTTTCTAGAGGGTCCATGTGGCTACTTGATGTCATTTTCTTAGAAAACTAATGCTGAGGAATGAATTAATGTGATCCTTTCAATACATTGAATATCACTTATGTTTTTTATGGCTTATAGAAAACTTATTAATTCATTTTTTCCATAGAATGTATATTATGAGACAAATATTGGTTTTGTAATTATCTGCTTTATCTAAAAACACCTAACTTGCAGTTGTAACTGTGTGGCAATCCCATCAGATCTCAGAAGCTAACCAGGGTCTGGCGTGATTAGTACTTGGATGGGAGACCTCCTGGAAACACCAGGTGCTGTAGGCATGGGAAAAGGACCTGGCAACCCACTTCCAAAAAATCAATCCATGATTGAAAACCCTATGAACAGCAGAGAAGCACTGGCAATAGTGTTTCACCTGTTGTACATAGGGTTGGTACGAGTCGGATATCCACTTTGTGGCACCTAACAACCTAACAACAAAAAACACCTAATACAATACTGAATTCTGACAGCAAACTATAAACAAAATAATTGTTGTTGTGTAATGTTAAGTACTCTGTGCTTTTAAGTCTTGATCTCAATTTGATTAAGTACGATTCTCAGTGTAATAATATTCGATGGGGGCTGGGGTTTGGCTCAGTTGGTAGAGTGCCTGCTCTGCACTCCCCAAATTCCCAGGTTCAATCCTCAGCACCACAAAAGTGGGAGAAAAACCTGGCAATGCACTCCCAAAGCAATCCTGAAAACAAACAGCCACTGAAAACCCTATGATGGTTGCTATGAGTCGGACGGGACTTGATGGCACCTAACAAGAAAAACAACAATGATATTAGACATTTTTCAAAAATAATATTCTTCTCTAGCCTGGTGTGATACCCTGCATCTGTAATCCCACCATTTAGGAGGCCAGGCAAGGAAATATCACTATATTTTAGTCCAAAATGTCATCATATAATTTTTTTAAAAAAATCCAATTGATCAGATCTTCATGGTGGGAAGAACTTAAGGAGAGCTTAGAGAAAAAGTGATTTTCTACCCACAGCAGGAAAAGCACTTAGAGTCTGGTGATAATTCTTTCTACTCAGTGTTATGAATTGTTATGAATAATTAGTTAATGATAACTCTATTCCTGAATACCTAGTGTTGTTTACTCTTAGCCAGATATTGTGATAGGTCTGTACTACCTCTCTTACTTTGAAAAAGTAGGGATTAGTAGTGTCCTGTTAGGGCTGGGATATAGCTCAGTGGTAGAGTGCTTGCCTAGCATGAGTGAAGCTCTGGATTGATCCCTCAGACTAAATAAAAAAATAAATAAATAAAAGGAGCTAGGTGGTACATTCCTGAGGTGGTACATTCCTGAAATCTCAGTGCTTACCAGGATACTTGTGCGTTTGAGCTCAGATGCTTGTGGCAAATAAATTAAAAAAATGAATAAATAAATAAAAATTAAGGGCAATACAAATTGGGGTTAAGCAAATATATCTGAATTTTTTACATATTTTAAAGTTATTTTAATACAGCAGTGGTAATCAAAGTGTGGGCCATGGAACCCTTCCTGGGAAGACCCTGATGTCAAAACTAATTTCCTAGTAATTCTCAAAATAATTTATTTGTCTTTTTTTACTTTGATGACACTTTACACTGATAATGTAATGATAAGTCAAACTGCTATCTTCTCAGCATGAATAAAGGCAAGAGCAACAAACTATACCAGGATTATTATATCCTTCCTAACATGCACTTGGGACTGGGGTTTATCTCAGTAGAGTGCTGATCTCTGCTCTCTGAGGACCTGAGTTTGACCTGCAACACTGCATAAAATGAGAAATGGACTTTGCAATTCACTCTTGAAATAATTAGCTATTGAAAACCCCATGAATAGTAGAGAAGCACTCACATAATGTGGGCGATGGCACAATGCCGAGGAATGTTTCGTTTTGTTGTACATAGGGTCACTCGATGGCACCTAACAACATTAAGTCTGAAAAAGTTGATAATTAGTACAGTACAGGGTAAAACATAGTTTACCTCAGTGGTCCCCAACATTTTTGGCACCTGGAACCAGTTTCACAGAAGACAATTTTTCCACAGATGCTGATCAGACAGATGGAGCTTAGGTGGTAATGCTAGCAATGGGCAGGGTCAGTAAATGCAGATGAAACTTCACTATCTCACTGCCACTCACCTCCTGCTGTGCAACCAGGTTCCTAAAAGGCCATGGAGTACCAGTTTGTGCCCAAGGACTTGGGGAGCCCTGGTTTATAGAGAATCAATTAAAGATGAAGGGATAAAAGCTGAAGTCAGGAAAAGCCTAACTTTGAACTAGAAACAATAATGAAAAGAAGTGGACACATTCAGTGGTACTTAATAGAAGATAAAATAAATTGTTGATTGACTCATTATAAAAATGAAATAAAAGAAGATTCAAAGATTACTTATGATTACTTATTAAGCGTAATTTGATGGACAGTTGGTCCAGTTTGCTTGAAAAAAAAAGGTTCTTTTGTTCTTGGCAAGAAAGGAAGGACATGGGCTTGTGCTGTGAATTATGATTTTAAGATTGAAATGTAGCAAGTATTTTTTTTATTGTATCCTCTCCTTTATTCTTTTTCTCCTATCACTCATACTTCTCAGTATTTAAAACTACTCTCTGTTGATAGTTTCCAACTCATATTTAGATAAGACCAATCTCTTATATTTTATAATTTGATCTTTCTTTCTTTCTTTCTTTCTTTCTTTCTTTCTTTCTTTCTTTCTTTACCTTTCTTTCTTTCTCTTGTAGTTAATTGAGACAGGGTTTCTTTGTGTATACTGAAACTCACTATATACTGCACACTGGCCTCAAACTTCCAATCTTCTTGCTTCAGCCTTCTAAATGCTGGGATTATAGATATATACCACCACACCTGGCAAATTCCATATCCTTAAAACTAATTCATCTTAGGTTTTGAAAACCTGTGCCTTCTTAGGAATTTTATTGTCCTAATTATTCTCCTATTATCATAAATTGTTAGCTGTTCTCAACTCTCTGAGTTAACCTTGTGCTCGACATGGAAATGCACCACTTAGGTATCTCTTCAAGAAGGGATTTGCTGCACCTCTTCTGGGGAATGAGGTCATACATAGCCTTCAGCTTTCAGAAGCTTTGGAGTGTGCCCTAGTTGCCGTATATCCTATGTCCAAAGGACATGATGTTCTCAGAAGATAATGCCTCTGATGACATAAGAATGCAAGGGTGTAAATGCTATCATTTCACTCTAACATAGGACTATGATGGTGAATAATTCTCACAGGAGAGACTGCAAGGTTGGGCCTGCATTAAATATCAACTTCTCTCTCTCCTTGAACCTGTTTACTCACACTTTTCCCAGACACTGATCTCTACTCAATGTTGTACCATAAGCTGCCTCTCAGCATCTGCTTCCAGAGAATAAGACCTATAAGCAGGGAAAATTACAGGTTTGGGGGATGGAGCACACATAACCCAGCTGGTATTTTTACCTCATCACCAACAGCCTCTTGCATAACGTTAAAGTCCACTTATTCTAATGGGTAGTCCTGGTGAATTGAGACAGTAGCAGTTGAGAGGAAAACAGAACTAGTGTGATATAGCAATCATTTCAAACTGATTCGGAGAAATGGTAACTGAAAAGTCAATAGAATTGAGTGTTTCTTACCAAACCATACTACTATTCAAACAGAAAATAGTGAAATACTGAAGAAAATAATTAACTGAAAACCAAGTATAAAGACCAGAGTATTTAGTGCTTTCCTGCAGCACTAGAGCAAATAAATTAGATAGTAGATATTTTAGGATCAAGATGAAGACATAATAATGGCTGAGTGGCTGAACTTGATGGAAGGGCCCTCTTTGGAAAAACCTAGGATTTTGATACCTGAGGTAAAACTCTATAGCTGGATGCCCCAAATGATTTTGACTCCCCTCACTCTTCTGAAACTTCTGAGCCTACAGTAATGGACCATCCTTCCCTATGAGAGTTAAAACTCCCCATATGCTAAAATAAAAAAAAAATGCAGAGGCCTTTCCCACAAATTCAATGTCCTCTTTATCCTGTCCCTCTCCACCATTCTCTTCATTAGGTAAATGATGAAAGTTAACCTGCAGTATGATATACATGGGATGTGAAAGATTTGGTAAAAGAGAGGAAATGACTACTCCAAAGGAGCTAGAAAAACTAGACAGCAAATACTCAAACAGGTAGGCAGAATGTGTGTGTGAGGAGATTCTGAGGGGCAAGGGTCAGTGTCACCAGCACATAAAATAGGAAATGGAAGAGTTTATGGAGTTCAACCATTCTTCCAAGACACAGGATTTAATATCCTAGGAAATGGTAAGAAATTGCTCCTATGCTTGTAAGAAGCATGTAAAATGGGACAACTGATTTTAATTAAACCTGAATGTCAACATTGAAAGCCAGAATGGTATAGTAAGATATTAAAAACCTGGACATGCTGGAATGGATATGTAGTAGTCTCTTATTCATGAAAATCAAGACCAACAGTGGGCGCCTGAAATCACTGATAGTATGAACTCTCTCTGTATGTTGTATCCTATGCATGCATATTTATGGCAAAGCTTACTTTGTAAATTAGGCAAAGTAAGACATTAGCAACAATAGCTAATAATAAAACAGAATAATTATAGTGACATAGTTGTCTTTTAAAACTTACAGGTTGTTTATTTCTGGAATTTTTCAGTTATTTTCAGACATAATTCACTGTGGCTAACTGAAAACTTAGAAATAAAAAAGCTGCAAATAAGGAGGGATGACTGTATTCAACTAGAAAATTCAATAAAAGATTACTTTCCTCCAGAAGCCACAGAGGACACATTATTCTTAAAACCACAAGGTTTTCTCAGAAGAGAAGAGCATCCTTACTTCTTAAAAGATCAGCAGTTGCTCACCTCTGTAGGTAAGGGATGATGACATTGGCAAGTTATTGCAAGGCATAGCTTGGGGATAACAAAAATTATAGTAAATCCCTGAAGTACTGGAGGCCAGGCAGCAATGCTTAACCACCAAAAGGCAAGTGGATCTCAAAACAATGATGAATGTCAGAGTCATTTGACAGACAACCAGATGGACAAGCTTAAATGAGTATCACCAGGTAAGGGAGAAAATAAGTGGACACTCAGGGAGAATTTTGAATTTATGCTGGACTCTGTGATCATCTTGAATATTAGAGCAAAAGTAAGGGTGCTGATTTTATAATGTAATTTCCCAATTTATGTTTGCTGGTTTTCTGACAATTCCATGACAGAGTTCATATGTTTAAGATATCAGGTAGAAAAGAGTTGTCAGTGTTTGAGAATTACAAAGGATAATGACTAAAGTCATAAAGGATATCCAGGAAGCATCCAATAATGAAGATAAAAGGAGAAATGAGTTCAAATCAGGGCTGACAAAGAGAATTTTAAAAATTTAAAAATATAAACATTTTATGAAGGAGAAATAACTTGACTATTCTGCCACTTGATAGTAATGATAAAGAAATAATGAGAAGTAATGGGAAATATAAAGGAGTTATTTAAAATTTTACTAGATGAAATAATTAACTTTTGAGTGAAAATTAGGTTTTATTTTATTCACTTGGCAAATATCTATTGCATGACTTTTCTGCACATGCCATTGTGATAAAATATCAATATTTAAATCGCACTTTTTAATGATGATAAGAAATGGAAAGGACGAATGCTAAGAAAAATGCCTGTCTTTCTTTGAGCAGTTAAAAAGTTACTCTTTTTTTAGGAATAAAAAATATGTTTATTAGATAATATTAGTAGAATGAATACCATTGGAAAAGAATACATCATTGTGGAATAGACACATTGAAAACTTTTCAAATAATAAAAGGCAAACACAAACATCCCTACACATACCGTGGCTAGATTATATAATATATCATATATTTTAAAATATCATCTTGGCTTGGGATAATAGTACCTACTTCACAGCTTCATTAAATAATGCCCTCAAATATCATTTATACTTTTCACATAAATTTATTTCTAAATTCCACGTGAGATACATTTTCCATAAAGAGTTGAACTATATTTTTTAATCTACATTTAACTCATAATCTTCCATGCCCCTATGTCTACTTAAAATGCACATTTACTACATATATAATAATAAATTATCTGGCTACAAGTTAGTATGAAAGAACTTTTATAAAAGTCAATATATTAAAATTAATTATATCAAACTTAGAAAAAAATTGCTGGTATTGCACGAAATTATGGCTTCCTAAAGTTGAATACATAGCTTCTAAATTTGTAGGTATATATTATGATTTGTAGTGGGTGGCACTATAGCATAGAAATCTTAGTGAAATATCAGTTTTGTCATAGAACAAGGTTTTCTACATCTAATAAAAATAAAATATACCTATCATTATAGTGTATGGTGTTGGTTTATAAACTGAGGTGGATTTTAAATAAAATAGAACAGGAATGAAATACCAGCCTCAGCCATGTAAAAAAAGAATACATGAGTACATTTTCACAACTCCAAAGTAAACCATCTGTACAGCACCCCCCAACAATATTTTCTGTAAATCATGAAATTAAAGATTAAGTGAATAATAGGTATTGGCATCTGAGAGCCATATTAAAAATGATTTGTATTAAATATTTTAATGAAATTTCAGAAAATTACATTGAACATAACTTTAGCTTTTGAAATCCTTCTCAAATTTGAAATGGTTGGTAGAAATACTTTTCATTTGTAGTGTATGACACTCATTCAAAGGTCGTTTAGAACCTTCAGAAATATCACATTATTTTACGGTTTGAATATGACATGTTCCCCAAAAAGACTTGGTCTTAAGCTAGCAGTGCTATTGAAGGATGATGGGATCATGAGCGTGTTAACTTCCATACTTAATGGGCTACTTGGAGTTTGTGCCTAGTTGGAGGAAGTGGATCACAAAGGATGTCCCTTTGAATGATAGATCCTATCCCTGGCCCCTTCCGGTTGTCTCTAGCTACTTCCTGACTACCACATGGTGAGCAGTTTTGCTCCACCACACTCTTTCTCCACAATACACTGCCTTACCACAGTGGTGGAAGCAACAGAGCCAGCCAGCATCCCTAGAAACCTCTGAAACCATGAACCAAAATAAATCTTTCCTTTTTTTTTTTTTTTCTTTTTTTGTGCAAGATTTAATAAAAAACAAACAAAAATAGGAATGGTTGCTTTCAACATTTTCCAGGTCGTGAAAGGTTTGCTGGGATTATCTGGGGCGTGGTTCTAAACTGCATCAGTGGAACAAATACAAAATGCTGTCCTCCTCCCAGGCCAAAAGGCAGTGTGTTCAGGCTGTCCCCCCACCCCGGGCCTCCTCCTCTTCTAGCAACCAGGCAGGTGCGGCGCCCGCTGTGGTCCAGGTGGCTTTGCTCTGACCAACAGAGACTGCGACCACTCAACAGTGCTCAGCTGCGGGCAGCAGAGCAGTGCTGCCCAGCGGCAGAGTGGCTGGCGGGTGCCCACCCCCGCGCCAAGTTGGCCAGGGTAGCTTATCAACAGGCTGCTGGCCGTAATACTGACAGTGAGTGCGTGGGACAGCAAGAGGGGTCTGCTCAGACACGGGGCGGAGGGGGGGGGGCGGCAGGGTGGCCTCTCCACCTCACTGCTCAAGCCTGACTAATTTCAGGTGAACTTCAAGTTTTCTGATGAATCACTTTAATTTTTTAAATGACAATTACTTTTTTAAATTATAATGGATTTAGGTCATTTATTTGCCTATATCAACATTTTCAAAGGAAAATATTCTAAAAGTAACTTAACTATGCTTTTTTATTATGCACAATTGAATTTTAGATTCAGGTAAATATTAGTATTGACTGAAATACCTAAGAATTTAGTCATGAAGAACTCTTTATAAAATTGAGTCTAAAGCTGGGTGACATGTTGTAATCCCAGTGATGGGTTACTGAGGCAGGAGAATTGCAAGTTTGAGGCCACAGGCAGCTTGAACAATTTAGCAAGACTCTGTCTTAAGAAAAAAAAATGCGGAGACACTGTAGTATGAATTAGCAATTTTTCATATAGTTTTTCCTTGTTTTGAAAATTATTGCAAAGCCTGGTATTTTATAAACACCCTTCCTTCTTCTAAGGAGCACCAACTAGAACACATTTTCTAGTCTCTCTTGTAATTGACGTCATCTTGATACTGAGTTTAACCAATAAAATGGGGAGGAAGGGATGTCTGATATTTATAGGTCTTGAGACTGAGTTCACCCAATAAAATGAGGAAGAAGGGATATTTGATTTTTGCAGACCAGGATTCCCAAAACTGTATCCATGCTACTGTATGCTCTTTTCCAGAATGAAAACTTCCAGAACTAATTTATAAACCATGTATTAGAGATGGCCAAGGTTCCTGCTGTGGGTACTCCTGACCAGGTGAAGTCCCCACAGCCCCATTGGGGGTGAGCGCAATGAAGAGCCACCACTATAAGAGACCTTCAGGGAGGCAAATCAACTTTATTTCCTGGTGCAGCCTTATAAATAGTAAACTAGGCCTGGAACAGTGGCGCACACCTGTAATCCCAGTGGCTCGGGAGGAGGAGGCAGGAGGATCGCAAGTTCCAGACCAGAGGCAGTCTGCGTAACTTAGTGAGACCCTGTCTCAAAATGTGAAAAAAAGAGGGCTGGGGGCGCAGCTCAGTGGCCCAGCACTTGCAAAGCATGCAGGCGCGAGGCCCTGGGTTCAACCCCCAGTACAGAAAATAAATAAATAAATAAATAAATAAATAAATAAATAAATAAAATACATAAGTAAATAGTAAACTATGTCACAGCTGCAAGCCTATGGGAGAGAATGTTGCAGCAAGAATTCAGCAGGAACCACGCCCAGGACACATCCAGGGAGCGCCATCTTGTCCTCTAACCTCTAGCGCAGGCCGGGGGTGCCTCATCGGGCTTCTTTTGGACCTGGGCCTGCCTTAGGACTCAAGGTGAGGCAGATAGGCTGGAACCCAGGGTCTCTCAAGGTTGAAGTCCTGTGGATTATGTCCCTCATCCTGCTACCAACCATTTTTCTGTTCTGTAAAATAAACCAATTAAAAAAAAGTCCTTTAGGTTTGAGACTACACTTTAAAGATTCAATATATTAATACTAACCTAAACATGGAAACTGGGCTGGGATTTAGCTCAGTTGGTAGAGCGCTGCGCTGCAGTCTCTGAGGTCCCCAGTTCAATTCCCAGCACCACAAAAATGGGAGAAGAACCTGGCAACCCACTCCCAAGGCAATCCCGAAACAGCCATTGAAAACCCTATAATGGTCGCTATGAGTCGGATACTGACTGGATGGCACCTAACAACAACAGCAACAAACATGGGAACTAAGTTAATATTCAGTGAAGATATCCAAATTTAACTGTCAGTATTAATGGCAAGAAATCAAGTAAGGAATAGTTAAAATACATTTATAAATTTTAAGAATAAGATTGTATAAATTCACTATGCTGAATCACATGGGCTATTTATGCAGGAATGGCTAATATTTTACAGGAAACCTCTTATGGTTCCAAATTATCTTTTACTGATTTGTTTGGATAATTTCATGCTGATGGGAAATTATAACATTTTGTGAAATCAGTCTTCTTGATTTTAGCTCTTTCACTACATATTATACAGGCCTGATGTGAACATTTACTAAAACTGAATTGTAATATGCAGCTATCAGATGTCTAAACATACTTTTCAAATACCATGGGAATTCCTTGACTTAACGATATTTTGATTTGTGTATGGTACCTTTTTAAAAGTTTCATCTCTTTTCTTGACATCAGAGTTAATAATTCATCCAGGTCCTCATCCAAAGAGGTAATGGCTTAGGTGCCATTCTTTAGTACATCAGAAATAACCTTTCCATAGAATCACACTTCAGTTCTTATGACTAGGTTTTGTCTATTGAATAGATAAAACATGATTTTATGAAACAAAATCAGCTTTAGTCCTCCAAAGAATGGGAATCAATCTAATTTAAAAGTACAATTCCATCTTTCTTTAACCATCTATTCTTACTAAGTTTGTACAAGGGAACCCATACAGCTTCTCTATTTACTTAAGATTATCTAGCCATTTTTGATTTGGTGACCATGAGCACTGTGGAAAACCATTGCCACACATCAGAAATCACCATAGGAGTAGAGAAAGATCATTTATAGAGTGGAGCTATATTTAAGATTATTTTTAAAGTACTTATTTGGTTAATTATGGTATATTCATTGGCCTAAAAGTAAGGTTATTAATAATTCTGTTTCAAAAGAAATTTCATTTACATTGGAAAGGAGACAAGGTATAGTGGTGGGAAAAAAAAACTTTAAGTATTAACTTGTTGTTGTTGTTGTTGTTAGGTGCTGTCGAGTCAGTATCCGACTCATAGTGACCCTCTGTACAACAGGGGAAACACTGTTGTCAGTGCTTCTCTGCTGTTCATAGGTTTTTTCAATGGCAGATTGATTTTTGGGAGGGGGTTGCCAGGTCCTTCTCCCAAGCCTACAGCTTCTGGTGTTCCCAGGCGGTCTCCCATCCAGGTACTAACCGGGCCCGACCCTGCTTAGCTTCTGAGATCTGACAGGGATAGGATGTCACAGGGCTACAGCTGCAGGCAAGTATTAACTTACTATGTTATAATAAAAGAAAAATGACATGCAATAGGTAACAAGAAATACAGTAAATATTCCTTATCTGCTATAGTGAAGGGTTACGAGTGTATTTGTTTCTTTTTTGTAATTTTTATTTTCATATTTCACAAACTATGAATTCATTATTTACATATGGCTATAGTGCCTGAAACAAAGATATTTACTTTTGACAAGAAGTAAAATGTATTTTCCTTTAAACTTATGACATTTTTTCTGTTATTAATTATTTTTTAAAATATAGTGTCATGTCTATTCAAAACTTGCATTAGGCTTTTCCTGTTTGTCAAATGTGTTTCTGTAAAATCTTAGGCAAGTAAATTTTTAGTTAGCCAAATACTTTACTTTCAAATAAATTTGAAAATTTCAATAATGTACTTTCAGAACATTAAAATAGTTAACTTTTTTCCCTTTTAAATGTGTATAAACTTAATGTAGCTTAGTTGGTAGAGTTCTGCTCTGCCCTCTGAAAGGCCCTGGGTTCAATCCTAGCACCACAAAAATGGGAGAAGGATCTGGCAGCCCACTCCCAAAACAATCAGACATTGAAAACCTTATGAATAGCAGAGAAGAACTAGCATAATGCTGGGCATGGCACAGTGTCAGAGAGTGTTTCGTTCTGTTGTACATAGGGTTGCTATGAGTCTGAACTGACTCAATGACACCCAACCACAACAACAAAAACTAACTTGGAAGTAAAGACAAGTAATAAACTAAGGATATAGTTAATTTAATATTAAAAATGCAAATGTCAATCCCTAAAAGTCTGCTAAAATACTGATTGAACTTAAGTATTCTTTAGGTTTGAAATTAAAATCTTAAAAATCTTAAAAATCCAAATCCATCTTACTCTAAGTATTCTGCAAAGAATCCAGTTTTACCAGGACCTTTATTAATGATGGCTTCTTAGAGACTTTCTATTTAGAAAAATATATTCTCCTTGATTCTATTAAAGCCACACTGATCTTCAAGAGGTTAGCATTACAATCATTCCAAAGTCACAAAAGCCCTGTTATTTAATTGTCAAAGTTGACCTTTTAAGCAAAACCACCTGAGTTGCTTTCTTCTGGGTTTTCATCTTTGTTTGAAAGATTCATAATTGTAGTATCTCTCAAAAGACGGTAAAGAAAATTACCAGACTGATGAAAGAAGAATGTACGCATTAGAATAGAATTGTCTCAGATCTTCCATGGTCTTTTTCCAACATAAATGAAAAGAAAGATCGCTACATGTGTTGGTTAGTGGTTCTTGATTAAAATGTAAATGTAAACTTTTATTAATATGACTTTAAATGAAAATATTAGTTTTATTACTTCATGTATTGAACCTTCACAATTTTATCAATATTCCATGATTTGCATAAATGACCATTTGACCAAATATAATACTCCTGTCACTTGGAAATCACAAAAAATAAACATGTTTATAGACCATTTTAGCTAATTCGTTTGAAAGTTATTTAGTAGTCTCCAGTGATATACCTGATTTAGACAATAGTTTAAATTGTTTTTCTGTGACTATGTGGTAACTGGAACCGGGATTTAGCTCAGTTGGTAGAGCGTCATTCTGCAGTCTCTGAGGTCCCAAGTTCGATTCCCAGCACAATAAAAATGGAAGAAGGACATGGCAATCCATTTCCAAGGCAATCCTGAAACAACAGCCATTGAAAACCCTATAAGGGTCATTTTAGGGGGACAGAACTCAGCAGCACCTAACAACAACAACTACGTGTGGTAACTAATAGATGGCTCCCAAGATGTAATTTTTCTGCTTAGAAATAAGTAAAGATATATATTGAAGGCCTGAAACAAATATTTTACCATTAGGTTCCATCCAAATGTCTGTAAACCAAGACACTTTCATATACAATGGCAAGCTGTTGCCACTACTTTTCACTCACAGTCTAGACTGAATTAAACGACAATGATGGAAACTATAAAGTGCTGAAAACATTTGTAATATGGTATATTCTTTCATTTTTGATGCATTTTCTTGATTATTTCTTTAGTGTATGTTAACTTCCTCAAAGAACTAAAACTACAACTATCGTATATTCCAAAAATACCTGAAAGAATCAAAAGCAGCATCCAACAGAGCTACCCAGACACCCATTTGTATTGGGGCATTAGTCATAATAGCCAGTTCTGGAACTGGCCTACGTGCTCATCAGTGGATGAATGAAGAAAAGATCATACAAATATACTCAATGGAGTAGTTTTCAGTAGAATGAAATCATCTCATTTGCAAGATAATGAATGGAACTGGAGATAGATTTTTCTTTATCTACTTATTTTTCTTTCACATTATACCCTATTGAGTTTTTAATGTTATCTGATTTTATCTTTCCTTTTAAATTGTATATTTGGTCATTTAATTACTTTTCTCCTTTTTCTCCTTTTCTTCACTGAAGATTAGGTAAGTCTCACCTTTGGCTAATAAAACTTGCAGTAAGTATATCAAAAAACTAAAGTCATTACCAAAATAATCATTTATTATTTAATATTTACTTAATAATATTCACCAAATGAGGCAACAATGGTCACCAAAGACTTCAGACTGCCAAAGTAAGAGACTTACATGAAGCTTGCCATGGAGTGAATACTTTGGGGAATAGTACTCTAATCATAGTTAGCAAGATGGACTTGCTTGATCATGGAAGTTTTCTTGGATCTTGTCAGAAGAGTAAGTGTACCCTAATTTGTCATTTTTATATTTTATTGACAAAACTATACTAAAAGTGACTTTGAAATGATTGGAAAATATATATTCTTTCAACTTTCAATACGAACCTTGTATCAAGTTACTCACATGACTGCTGCTCAGCATGGGCTAAATATCATCTTGCTACTGGGAAGTATACATTTCTTTTAACTCTTAATGTAGTGATTTCATATTAAATTGGAGTACTTGATGAAGTTATTATTTTAATAAAGAAAAGTGTGAAGGAATTAATGATAGGCTTTAATGAATGTATGCTAGAAATACATTAAGAGAGATCCCCTCTCCAAAAGATTGATGAAAAGTGGGAAGATGATGTGGATAATTCACTATAAGAAAATTCTCTTGTCTCCACTATATTTGGTAGAAGCTTAAATACACACATATTTATCTTTTTATCATTATTGTCAGCCAAGAGTATGAGAAAAAGTAACTAATTTTGCTTCAGGATCTCTCACATGGTTGCAATTAAATCCTGAACTAAGGCTAAGGTCTCATCTTAAGGCTTCATTGGGGAAGATTGTACTCATATGGTGCTTAGTGGAATATGATTTCTTGAAGGTTGTTGGATGGAAGAAAGTCCTCAATACTAGGATGTCTGTTGACTGTTGGCCAGCCTCAGTTCCTTTAACCTATCCAACATCATAGCAGTTTCATCAAATTACTCAGGTCATGAAGGCAATGGAAGTCTATTACCAATGTAGAAGTCATAGTCTTTGGTAATCTAACCACAGAAATGACATTCCATCAAATGTTGCTGCATTTTGTAGTTGGAATCCAATGGCAAAAGCATGAAAATAAGGAAATGAAGATCATTGGAAAACATCCCAGTGTCCACTACATTGACTCACACAATTTTCTGCATGCTGTTGCAACCTATAATTTCCATACTATATTTGCAGATTCCAAATAGAAAGTACCCTTGGCATCAAGTGTCATTTCTATATTTCTAAATATTTTTTATGGATACTCTGAAAGCCCTATGTGTGACTATGCTAAGACTCGGGGGGGGGGGTGGAAATTGGAATTTTTTTCCAGGATAGGAGAGGGAGATGTTCATTTCCTTATACATCCTATATTGTATAATACTTAGCATACATGGCAACTAGAATAGATGACAATTACCTCTTTGCAAGTTTTCTTGTAAATTTTTGAATTATATCCAAGGTAAGAGAGTATGGATTAATTTATGGAAAATTTGAGACAAGAGGAAGTAACTACTGAAAGTAAGTGATTCAAAATGTGAAAGAAAAATCTGGAAAATAGTGCTATTTATCACGTCCATCAAGACATCTCAAACAAGGGCAATATCTGCAACAATGGGCTTAACATAAATAAGATCATGTGCCTAGCACAGAATCAGGGAGTGTTTCATTCTGCTGTAGGTAGGGTAGCTATGAGTCAGACTTGACAGCACCTAACAATAACAACAACTAGGTATATAATGGAAGAAGGACATAGTAATCCACTCTTCAAAATATCAGCTATTGAAAAATCCCTATGAATAGCAAAACAACACTGAAAATAGTTCTGGCCATAGCACAGTGTAGGGTAGTGTTTCATCAGTTGTACATAGGGTCACTACTGTTGTTGTTGTTGTTAGGTGCGGT